>PVJI01010705.1:0-59229 GCA_004026765.1 Micronycteris hirsuta | reverse complement strand
ACGAAGTGGATTCTGGTGTCAGATAAGACCAGGGTGATTGAACAGAGATCAGCAAGTCAATAACACATATTTGCCAAATTCCTACCAGAGAGTTCCAAACCCACAGATATGATCCACGCTTATTCTCACGGGGAACCCACACGGAGCCAGGCTCTTTACGTATGGTCCCTCAGAGACATGCGTGTCACCGCCACAATAAGTCACTGGTGATACGGGCAAGAGCCGCTTCCCGGAATGACGGGGACAGAGAGCTGACTGGAGCCGGGTGGAATAAGACTGGGGAGGAGGGAGTGGCACAGCGCACAATGAGTGTCGAGGGGGGGCTTCTCTGAGATGGGCGGCGAGGTGTATTTCTGCACAGGACGCAGGGTAGAGGCCCAGGGGTGAGGGGGCGTGGCTGATGCAGGAGTACCTGCACCAGTGAGGTCTTCAGAAGGCCCAAGGTGGGGGATCCGGTTGGCAGTGTGGCATGTGGCTTCCCCTGTCACCAGAGGTGGGGCCAGGGGAGATTGGGTGGTTCTCCTGCGATTACGTCCACTTTTTTCTCTGACTTCTGTGGTGCCGTCACCAGCTGAAGTTGAGGTCAGGGCTGTGGGAGACTGGAGGAGGACAGAAGGCATGAATTGGTCTCTCTCCGGAGGAAAAGAGCGAAGCTGCTGAGCCGTGATGGAGGCGTGGGGGCCTGCTTGGGATTCAGTTGTGATTTTGAAGTGAGTTCGGTCACACAGGTGCACTGGTTCTTGAGCAGAAGTTGACTTCAACCAGAGTTTGGGGTTTGCCAGGTGAGTATGGTGGATGGAGACAGGGTAAAGGAGTTAGATACAGGGCGGGGGGAGTGATTAGCTGGCTAGGTCAAGGACTCCGAGCTGGATGAGGAAGGCAGGGAGGACAGGGCTGACGGGGCTAAGGCCGGTGGCCTGGAGGTCTCAGTGGGCTCCGGGAATTGCTGGCATGGGGCTGATACAGTACTGGAGTCGGAGGAATAGGAGCTGATGTTCAGGGCTGGGGAGGTTTGAGTTTATCGTGATGACAAGATCCAGTCTATCCATTGGAGAGTGTGGCTGAGGGGGAGTGGATGAACTCTCTGACCTCCTGTGCCCCTCCCATCGTGGGAAACAGGAGAGCTGCATCCTACCAGAGCTGGAAGGGGTAAACATCTTCACTGTACAAACAGGGAAGCCCAGACCAGGAGATGCTGGGTGCAGAATCTAAAATGCTGGAAGCTGGAGTTCTGAAACCCAGTCCCAGGGAGAGGCTTGATTCTCGCTGGTGTCGTCCCCCCAACTTCCCACTGCAGTCCATCCAGCCCGTTCTCCCCGCCTCTGCCCCTGGAGCGTAAGGCCCTCCCCCAGCACCCCAGCACCCCAGCATCCCAGCATGCCCCTTGCCTCACAGCCTTTCTTGCACTCCCCAGGCCTCTGGGCAGTCCCCTGCAGACTGAAGTTCAAGTCCACAGCCACAGGGAGCACCTTCTTGGTGTTAACCAAGCCGTGTGCATCTTTACAGATGTCTGCCAGCGGACCTTCACAGGTTTATTCCTTCACTCGCTCAGGTAACCGTTCAGTCATTCCCAGTGATTCCATCTTTTCTTATCCCTTCATTGCATTTGGGCCGCTAAACCGAGCGAAAGGAGTGAATTCTCAGTCATTGTGAAATTGCTTATTCACCAAACCGGCCAGCTAGACACCCTGTACATGCTGAGTGCCGGCCGCAGTCCTGTACAGGTTTCACACACGGGCATCCCAGGTCCTCGCCTGCCTGCAGGCGTCCAGGCCGTCCCATGTCCACTGTGAATCTATTCTGTGTCACATATTTGTCACATGTGTCACACGCCTGAGTCCTTCCAGCTTCTTCCTCATAGCAGGGCTGATAACACATGAATTGCCATGGAGCAAAGTTCACAGAATGAATATTAACTTCTCAAGCTGCCTGTGTTTTCCATGAAAGGAATCTTTTTTTTAATATATATTTGCAAAAGCCATGCTTGCTTATGGTAAAAATATAAACGACGACTAAGCATACTTCCTTTCCTCCGTTCTACAATGCCAACCACCGTTGAAAGTGGGCAAGTGCGGTTTAGTTCATATCCTTCTAGATCTTCTCTACGCATTCACAGAGGAAATGCATACGTATCATGTATGACGTCGTATGCGTTTATTGTTCTGCAACCGGCCTTCTCCCTGCGGTAACAGATGAAGGATGTGGTCCCAGGCTGGTGTCTCAGACCCACTCCCTCGCTCCCAGGGCTGTGGGGCATTCACAACGCGGACGGGCCCGGTGCAGGTACAGGCCCCCGTCAGCGTCAGCGGGCGCCACCGACGCCCCGCTGCAGTGCTGTGACGGACACCTCTGTCTGCTCGTTTGTGTCTGAGCATTTCTGAAGGACTTCTGAGAAGTGGAATTGCTGGGTCACATGCATTTAAAATTGTAACGAAAACCCAATGCCAGGCATGGTGCCAGTAGGATCTTTGTGAACATCTGTACCGCTAGACGGCCCTCCAGGACGGCCACACTATGTCCACTCCCACCAACAGTGAACAGAGCCATAGGACTGGCCACATCTGCCGCCAGGTCCCGGCAGCGTTTGGGACCACCTGCCTTCAGGCCACTGGGTCACGTGGTCCTGGATGGAAAGAAGGCGGAGTCTGAGCTGCGAATGGCCTCCCCCTCCAGGTCCAGTCCGCAAAGCCCATTGCTTAACACGCTCCCACCCGGGCTGGAGTTTACCACAGCGAGGGCCACTCAGCCCTCGGACTTCTCCCACCAGGGCGAGCCGGGTTCACACAAAGCACCCGCAGACCTTCCTTCTGATCCCCCCGCGAAATCCCTGAAACTTTTATGACTGGGCTTACTCTCCTACCATCAGCTCTATGTTGTCTGTAACCGCCGCGCTCCCTCTGGGCCCCGTCTCAGCAGGAACCCTCAGCCAGAGAGCCCGTTCCTGGCCTTTTGGGGGCTGGCTGTGCCATTCCCCGGCCCCTGCCCCTGCCTGGGTCCTGATCCCTGAGGCTGGGTATTACTAGGAGAGGCCCACAGGAGTCATCTTGGCTAGCATCAGGTCTACCTCATCCTCCCCAGGAGCTTCGGCCAGCACTGCTGCTCTGCCCTCTGCCTGCAGAGGAAGGCCAGAGCTCATGGGCTGCAGGGGAGCAGTGAGTGCAAGGCAGAGTCAGTGTGCAAAGGAGGGGCCAAGCCTGAGCCCCAAGACACGGGCTAGGGTGTCTCTCTCTCTGCACGCACAATGCCAGGCTCCCTGATGCCCTGGGCAGACTCTGCTGCAATGCTGAATGCTTCTTTCCTCATCAGAGTTAACCCAGCAGCGGGAACCACCCAGGACTGGGAGGAAAGGGTGGATCTGCCCTCTCCTCCCTCCAGAAGATTCCAGGGTGGGGCTGATCCAGGTCTCCAGGAGCCCTGCCTTACAGGCCAGCCTCCCACTCCCTACCCCCAGGGTGAGAGTCGGGGAGCTGAGCTCTGCCTCCCCAGGGCAGCAGTAGGAGGGTGAGGTGTGCAAGCACACACAGGTCCCTTCCACCCTATCCCCGCTTCCTTGTCTAGGCTCTTTAGCACCCAGAGACCTCAAGGAAAGGGAGGTCAAAGCACCTGTAAACATCCTCTCCCAGAGGGTGGCCCACAGATGCCCTGTCTTCCCAGGCTCTCATGTCCCCATGAGGACTTCCGCCCATCCCGGCCGGCCCTCTTCCCCAGCTCACCTCCCCACAGAGCCAGAGGCAGACTCTCAGCAGCGATCAGCTAGTTTAGTGAACACACGTGTTGGGGGGTAGGCTAGGGTAGAATGGGGTCTCCTCCATTCAGGGAGAGCTGGAGGCGGCTCAGAGCTGAGGCAGTCCAATGTCCCACCGCATAGCCCCGCCCTTCCCACCTCAGAGCTGGCCTTCCAGTCGAGATTTGTATACCTCCAGCTGCGGGGCTCTCTCCACTCCTCAAAGTAGCCCGTTCTACTGTCCATCAACTCCAGTTGGTGACATTGTTTTCCTCTTGGCAGCCTCTCACTTGGGCGGGAGGGGGTGGGGGGCAGTGGACGGGCACTGTCACTCCAGCCCAGACCTCAGGGCAAGAGAGACAGTCGGTGTGAAGCAGGGGCAGGAAAAGCAATAAGTTAAATCCAAGAAAGGCCAGAAATGTATCAGGATGGGAGGGGGCAGTCCAGGGGTCCCAGGTGTCTCTGGCTTGATCCAGGAGGTGTTGGGGAGGAGGTGGTTGAGGCAGGATTCCAGGTAGGAAGTGGCTCAGAAGGCTGGGTTGTCGATGCCCCTGGGGCCCCCAGAATGTTCTTCAGGCCTGATGCTGTAGGGAGGAGGCGGATCCATGGGGGGCAGGTCCAGGACTGGCTTCAGAATAATCTGCAGGGAAAGGGGGGGACACAGAATCTCCTCAGGGCCTGGCAGCGGCCATTGCCACTCACATGCCAGTGGTGAGGCAGGGCAAGGGGTGAGCCGATGAGGCCGCAGAGCCGTCCGTGGGGCCAGGAGGCCCCCCCACTCTCAATGCTGCCCTAAAAATCGAGACAACAGAAGACGCAGAAGGAGCAGAGCAGGGTTTGGACAGACACCCACCTCGCTGTAGGGGGGTGGGGGCTCAGAGGTGGACACCACAATCCTCTCTGCAGGGGCACTGGGGAGCCGTTCCGGGGGCCCCACGTGAGCTGTCGGGGGGCGCAGTTCCTGCTCTCGGCAGTGGCGGCAGAAGTGCTTCGCCAGGCCGCAGATGCACATGATGGGCATAACGATCAGGAAGATGATGACGAAGATCCTGGGGTGAGGGACCACCAGCATCACCCTGAGTCTGCAGGCCATCCCCGCCCCACTTCCCTTCCTCCTTGGCTGACACCCGGCCCCCAGGCAGGAAGCCCAGTCTGTCCTGTGAGGCCCAAGCCCCCCAGGGGGCTGTGCCCAGAGGAGCTGGCCCTGGGCTCACCTCAAGGGCCCGGAGAAGAGATCATACTCCTCCTGGCAGCAGCGGTCACCACAGCACGGGGTTCCTTCAGGGCAGCTGCAGCGGTGGAGGTGGAGAGAGGCCGTGGTTACCGAAGTGGGGAGGCAGAGGGATGCCAGCCTCCTCGAAACGCACCCACGCACTCAGGGTGTGAGCCGTGCCCCTGTGGGGTGAGGGTAGGGGCCCACTCTGGGCTTAGTGGGAGGAGCCTGGGGCTGGGATCAGAACCTGGGCTCCAGGCGCATCTCACACTGGCCTTGTGCACTTCTGCCAAGTTAGGCTCCTTCCTGGGCCTCGCTTTCCTCATCTACAAAATGGGCAGGTGTGGGGACAGTGTAGTAGTGGAGAGAGGGGGCGCAGGGAGTATCCAGGAGCTAGCTGAGGAGGAGCGAGCCCTTGCTGGGGCCCAGAGGGTAGGAGTGAGGAGGGAATGGGTGTTCCTGGCACATGCAGTGCTGACTCGATGCAAACACTTTCGGCCCAAAGACCACCCCTCAGGCCCGCCTCACTGTGCTCAGGCTTCCTGGCATTTCTGTATTCAGGTGGCACCCTGACTGCCCCCTCTCCCAGGGTCCTCTCAGAGGGGAGGTGGCCTGAGACTGCAGTGAAAGGGGAGGGGATTAGGCTTTGGAAGGACCACAGGTAAGAAACTCCCCCTGGGGTGACTGGTGGGGAGCAGGAGGGGAAAGAGTCTCTTTCTCTGGGTGGGGGAAGGGGGGCTGGTTTCTGGCCGGAAGAGGAGTGGGGGAGGATGTGTGAGGTGCTCCCTCCCAGGAAGGCAGGCAAGGCAGGTTTGGGGTGTCACCTCCCCAGTTTGGAAGTTACAGCCCAACCCCCAGACTTACAAGAAACCACACTTGGCTGCAGCCTGTGGAAGGAAAGAGGCAGAGGTCAGGGGACATACGCTCCGATGCTGCCCGGGTACCTGACCGCCAGCAGATCCCCACCGGATCAGCATCTCCCCCCACCACGTTCCCCAAGGCAGTGATGGGAGCCCCAGCTGCCACCTGGAGGCCCGCAGCTCTTCTTCTTCTCCCTACCACCCGCCCCCACCGTATTTACCCCTCCCCTCCCCAGGTGTGCAAACTCATGCCTTCTGACATCTACAGTCCAGGATGCCAGCAACTCTCCTTCTGCCCGCCAGAGTCGCTCCCCATACAACAGACAAGTCTCTACCCACAAAAACCTGAGCACCTGCAACCTCGCTGGAATTCCCTGTCAGGGGCTCCCTGGGCCCTGGCCCCCAGTGACCAGCTTCAGCGTCCTACTCTCTCTCATGCACACATACCCACTGGGAGTTTCCTGAACACACCTGGCTGTTTCGCACCTGCATGCAGGGGCAGGCCCTCTCCCCCAGGCCTTCGTGGTCTGCCGCACCCTGCTCATTCTTCAGACCCCTGCCGGCGGGGGGTGGGGGGAGGGCCCTCTCTGTTTGAGGGTGCCTGGACCCTCCTCTCTGGAACCAGCTCCTCTCTCCCCACCTCTTCTACACTAGCTCTGCTGGGTATCCAGGGTATCTGTCCAGAATTTAACCCAATGAATAGCAATTATGTAAGCCTTGCTTGGAACATTTTCCGGCCAGGTGTCTGCTAACCTGGCTTCAGCACCTTCCTCTCTGACCACGCCCCTTCCCTTCACTGTGCTTAATTTTTCTGCATAGCTCTTATCAACACGTAACATACAATATGTTTTTCTTTATTTTGTTAATTGTGTGTTTCCGAGGTAGAGTGTAAATGCCACAGGGCGGGGACTTGGGTCTGTTTCATTACTGATGAAAACCCAACAATATTGGCAATGAGCATTCATTGACTCATTGATTCCCCAGGTTCATTTCTTCCTGGCCACTCCCAGGCCCACTATGGGGGAGGGATGCATGGATGGGAATGCAGGGGGGAACGGTTATCTGTCCCCATGGCTTCCCCGGGACAAATAACTGGAACTCAAGAATAAGAAGCTCACTTTGGTCAGGCCACCCTATCTTTATATCTTTTCTTGAATATTTCAGTAACATTTCAATTGCTAATGACAACAGTAAAGCTAAGAATATCACTGACAGCCAATTAATAGCTGCACTGACTCCCCCTTTCCTATTCAGTCCCATGCGAGTGCCAGCTTCTTGCAAGCCCTGGATGGTGGGGGCTGGAGCAGCCATGAATCCCTGGGGCAAGTGGGCCCAGAGAGGGTGTGGGCCACACAGCACAGAGAGGCCCCAGCAGAGCTGGGGAGAGACCAAGGGGTCCAGACACTCCGTGGCAGCCCCTTCCCCTTCAGATCCCAGACCCTGTCCCTCCTCCCTCTCCTGGCCCCCAGCTAAGCAGGACAGGTGTGAACAGGTTTAATAAGTTTGGGCTGAGTTCCTGTTTGGGAGGGATAGGAGATCTCCCAGGTTCCCTTCTCCCAGTATGCCAGGGGCGGCCTTGTCTGAGCTGGTCCAGAGCCTGAGTCCTATCGAGTGTCCGGATGATCTCAGGGAGCCTCAGCTCACGGTCACGGGCTGCGTAACTGCATTTCGGTCAGTGGCAGACCGCATCTATAACGGCGGCTCATTAAGACCATAAAGGAGCCAAAACATTCCTATTGCCTGGTGATGTCATCACCATCCTATGCACTACTCACGTGTTTGTGGTGATGCTGGTGTGAACAAACCTACTGCGCCGCCAGTCGTGTAAAAATGTAGCACATGCAATCATGCACGGCACGTAATACTTGATAATCATAAAAAAAAAAGACTACGTTATATTTACTAGACTATGCTTTGTGTCATTTTTATACTTTTTATACTCTTTCTACCCATAAAAGTTTGCCGTAAATCAGTAGCTGTGTTACCCCAGAGCAGCCTCATTACATTTAGAGTTTACTGAGTTTTTTTTTTTCAATCCTCACTCGAGGATATGTTCATCGATTTTAGAGACAAAGGAAGGGAGAGAGAGAGAAACATCGATGTGAGAGCGAAGCATCTGTTGGTTGTCCTCCATACCCGCCCTACTGGGGATCGAACCCACAACCTTCTGGTGTCCAGGACGATTCTCCAACCAACTGAGCCTCCTGGTGGGGGCCTGAGTTTCTTGAATGAATTCTTTTCTCCTGTGCTTGATTTAACCTTGTACTGTTTTAGACATGTAGTTAGCTGAAGTGTGCAGTGTGTATAAAGTCCACAGCAGCATCCCAGGCCTTCCCATTCACTCACCACTGACTCATGACTCGCTCAGGGCAACTTCCAGTCCGGCAAGCTCCCTTCATGCTAAGTGCCCCAGACAGAGGTGCCATTTTTTAAATTGTGTATATTGTATTCTGACGGTATCCTTTCTACATTTAGGTCCACAAACACTCACCATTGCATTACAGCTGCCTACAGGATTCAGCCCAGTAGCATGCTGTGCAGGCTGATCACCTAGGAGGGACAGCTGTGCCACTGAGCCTTAGGTGCGTAGTAGGTGCACCACTAGGTTTGTGCAGGTGCACTCAGCGATGTTCCCACGATAAATCACCTAGCAATGCGTTTCTGAGAACGGACCCCATTGTTAACCAGAGAGGGACTGGACACTGTACTGACCGGTGAGCTGGGGGCATTAGCAGCACCTGCCCCCTGGAGAGGGCGGGAGGAATCAATGAGAGGATGCTCCAGTAGCAATGGCACAAACTGGTGGCCTAGTGACTGAGGAGGACCAGGGCTTCAGGGCAAAGTGGCCCTGTTGTGTGAATGTGCCCTGCTCCGGGAAGACCACCTGGCACTTCCCTTGGATCTTAGGCAGAAGCTAAGTATCTGTCTTCTAGACTCACGTCGGTTTCCAGGATAATCTCCTGTCCCAGGACTGGATGGACCCTCCCCATCACTGGAGGTGTGAGAGACGAGGCCTCGCCTGTCCACTCTCAGAATCCCAGATTTCAGAAGTCACCCCAGCCTGTGGTCGGGCAGCCAGATCAAATCCTCCCACGGGCTGGAATCCCAGCCCAGATCCTAGAAAGGGCCTAAGGAACCTCCTCTCCGCTGGGGCACAAGCAAATAAACAGTCCAGAGAAGGCCGGGACTTCCCCAAGGTCACCCAGCACTGGGGGAACAGAGCTGGGGAGACAGGCTGGCCTGCGTCCAGACCTCAGTCCCAGATACTTCCCGCTTTCTGACGCAGCGGGAAGGTGCGGGAAGGACTATCCAATGCGGGTCAAAGTCCCCACTCACAGACAGGGGCTAGGTGTCAGATGGTGGTGGGCCAGTGTCACTACACGGGCCCCCCAAGGTGAAGGAACCCCGGTCCTTTCAGTGCCTCGCTCCGCTGCCCCCTCCTTCACCTCCTCAGGAAAACGAGAAAGGAAGTGGCTAATCGCGTGCAGTCCGGAGGAAATCCTAACATTGGAAGGGGGTGACACGGCTCCAGAAGCAGGCCCCAGACCCACCAGGGTCGGGCCCTGAAAGTTCTATAGCTTTACCTCCCAAGCGCTCACCTGTTGGGGGCCGGCCAGGAGGCCGAGCAGCAAGGTGGGGACGAGGCCGAGGACCCAGGCGTCGGACATCCTGGCGTGGGGGCCACTGAGCTTCCGTGTGTAAAGAGAGGAGGGGAAAGGCGGGGGAGGCGGGGCCGCGACCTCTCCCACGTCGCTCCACCTATGGGGTCCCGCCTCGGGATGGGGGCGGAGCTTATGCGCCCGGATGGGCCGGACTTAGGGCAGGGAGGAGCCGGGAAGGAGAGGGGAAGAGATCGGGGTCGGTTGTTCGTAATTGAGAAGTAGAAGAGATTAATTGAAAAACATTGTGGGGTCAGTTCAAGACTGCTAAGCTACCCCTTCCCAACCCTCAACTACTGCTCCAACCCTAACTGGCCCCAGGCTTAGGGGAGGGGGTGCTGTGACCCGCAGGGGGAGAGAGGGACGAAGCCAGAGGGAGCCGGGCCGCTGGAAGTCCCTTCCCACCTGGCCTTCTTGGGGCAGAGGCTGGGCAGAGGCTGAGGGGAGCAGAAGGTTCTGGAGTGGATTCAGGGGATTGTATGGGGAGAGGTGTCACCACCGCACCCCGTTTTTTGCTTTTTGCTGTTTTTCAAAGGAAGGGAAAGGCGGCCTGGTCGACTTCGGGGGAAAGGAGAAGAACAAGGCGCACATTCCTACAACCGTGTTCCCCCACCTCCCTTGAAATTCTAGGAGGAGGTGTGGGTACACATCTTCTTTTTAACTACAGGGGCAATTAAAGAACCAGGGTTCAGAGATTTGTCCGTGGGTTCGAAGTAGGGCAGCGCCGCAGCCAGGCGAGGTTCCGCGCGGGCGAGCAGAGCAGTTCCCTCCGGATTTCTGGAAAGACCCCGCGCAGGAGGTCCTGGCCTGGAGGGCAGGGATTCCCACCCTCGGCGGCCGCGCCCCAGCCCTCGAAGCGTGCAGTGCTTCCCGGGTCCGGCCGGCAGGTGGCAGCATCGCTCAACCCGAGATTTCCCCGGGAGCTTCTGATCGCGGGGCTGAGACCAGGGACTTGCGGTTGGGTCTCCCCAAGGAGCTGGCTGGTGGGCGGGGTGGGAAGCCGTTACCGACGGTGATAGGCGCAGGATGAGAACAAGACATCCAAACATGGATGAGACAAATGGAGACACTGCCGGAGCTGGAGAGATGGAGCCCCGACGCCTGGGAAGGGAGAGAAATGGAGATGGTGGGTGGGTGCTGCTCCTTGGCCTGGAAAAAGGGGGGAGGGCTCCAGTAGATGCTCAGCCTTGGGTTGTCAGACGTCTCCCGCTGTGTCTCATCTGACTTTGCCACTGGGAAATGTCCCCACGTTAGTATGAAACAACAGCCGGTTTCCTTGGGCTCCTTTATCTTGTTCTCTCACCACTTCCTCTTTATCACTGTTTCTCATCTCTCCCAGTCCTGTTATCTCTGTTCTATGTTTAACTTTTCCTTGCCTCCTCCCCATTTCTCCCAGTCCGTCTTCCTGTTGTAGTTTCTCCCTGTCGCTTTCTCCACTGTTTCTCTCCCTTTCACTGTGTTCCTCTGTTTCCCCATCTGTTTCTCCTTTCTCGCGTTTATTAATCTGTTTGTCCCAGTCGAGGAGTCTGGTTTCCTCTCTGTTTCCATTTGTTTCCTTGTCTCTATATGCGTTTTTCTCATCAACTTCTTGGTCTCTCTCTCCCAGTATATGTCTCCCTGCTCTCTCCCTCCCACCTCTTTCTCTGTCTGTTTCTCACCATCTCTTAGTCCTTCTGGCCCCTAGGGACAGAATCTTCCAGTCTCCAGGTCCAAGGGGACTTGGAGTCTGGCTCTAGAGAATGACCTCTCTATTCGAATTTCCTGGCGACACTGAGGTTGGAGAAGGGAATGTGCATGGGGTAGGGTGACACCTCTTCCCTCATGCCCCTGCACTTGGCTCTGGACCCAGCCTGCCCCTCTGCTAAGGGGGACCTGGTGCAGAGTGCTGGAGTCTTCTCCCATCAGTGCCCATTCTGCTGCCTCCTTAGTGAAGTCGTTGCTAACTTGGACTTCCAAGGCCCTCCCATCCTTGCCCTGGCCTCACTGCGTCAACACTCAAGGCCCAGTGAGGAGCTCATCTCTGCCACACCCCTTGCCACCGTGCCACAGAGGTGTGGCCCTTAGCGGAGAGGGAGATGGGTGAGTTTAGGGGAAGATGGTATCCTGGGGAGTGAAATGGGAGTGCTGAAGAAGGCATGGAGGACTTGAGAGGTGGGCCTGGGAGGCTGGGACAGCTGAGGAGAGGGGACCAGGCAGGCACTAGTGTCCTGGGGATGGGCAGGAGGCTGGCCTCATTCCCCTCTGGCTCTCTGGCACCCACCTAACACAGATCTAGGGTTGCCAGGCAAGATACAGTTATATTTGAATTTTGCAGAAAAAATGAATAATATTTTTAGCATGAATATGCCCCATGCAAAATTTGAGACATATTTATACTAAAATGTATTTGTTGTTTATCTAAAATTCTAATATAACTAGGTGTCTCATATTTTTATTTGCTAAGCCTGGCAAGGTTACCCACATCCCTAAAATGTCATAGGATAGACATTTGAGAACAGCTATTCTAGCCGCTGGCCCACATCTCCCCAACGGGAAAGTAAGTCTCATGGGGCAGAGTCCAGAGGGCCTCTGGGTCCTGCCTCTGGGTCTCCAGTGTTTTTCATGCACCACATGCCCTTCCATGCTCCTTCCTGCAGATGGGGGGGCGGGGGGGGGCCTGGAGGTGGGTGGTCCCAGCCAAGGCCAAGAACACTAAGCCCTGTTGTCAGCACCCATCATGGCTCCCAGGGCTCCAGCATTCTTAGTGGGTGAGGTTGGGTGGGGGTGGAGGCCCCCGACTGAGGCCCTAACAGTGGGGTCCCAGACTGAGCAGACAGGGCACTGTTCTTGCATAAAGGCAGGAGGGTCCTGGACAGAGCCAATGTCTTCTATTCAATATTTAACCCAGCAGTGGGAGGGAAGTGTTTGCACCATGTGCTTGGGCATGCAGGGGGCGGGGGCGCCAGGAGACCTCATGCAATCAGTGAGCCCCTCTA
Source organism: Micronycteris hirsuta (assembly GCA_004026765.1). Lineage (NCBI taxonomy): Eukaryota > Metazoa > Chordata > Mammalia > Chiroptera > Phyllostomidae > Micronycteris > Micronycteris hirsuta. Next base: position 46,798 of record PVJI01010705.1, on the reverse strand, counting down.
GATTCAACACCACATTCCATCTGGGGCTTCCCAAGAGCAGCAAAGTCCAAATGTCTTCATATTCTCTCAGCCCTTTCACTAAAGAACGAGTTGATTGTTTGTGCATCCTTCAAGGGCCCAGCTGGAAGGGCCTGGGAGGTCAGCTAGTCCACCAGCCCCTTCTCAAAGAAGCAAGCTGGAGTTCAGAGGGGTAGGAAGGCCAAGTCGCATGGGACACTGGGGCTGAGTCAGGACCAGAACCGCACAGGTCTCGAGACCTCACACCCAGAGGCAGCCTCACCAGGCAGCTGCTGCTCTGGATGGAGGAATCCTCCCAGCGGGGCCTAGAGCAGCCTGACTGAGCCCAGCCCAGGCTCTGGATTAGGGGAAAGAGCCAGGCTAACTTCTGTTCCTCTCAGCCCCCCTTCCACCACACTGTGGTAGATGCTGATTTCCATAATGACGTATGGCTCTGGGCTGAGATCTTTCTTTTCGAAGTCCACAGAACATTCTGTTCTAGCCCAGCTCTGCCTGGAGGGAGAGTATTCTGTCGTGTTGGTAAGGGTGCCACTTACTTTGGTGTGCTATGTGACCTTAGTCAAGAAACCAAACTTCTCTGTGCCTCTCTAAACTCATCTGTGAATGGGGCAAGGGTGGATAACCTACTTTATCACCTAGAGTCATTATGGGAATGAAATAAGCCCCTCATTGTCTGGGATATAATCATGGTAAATAAATGTTATTTAATAATAGCATGCAATAAATGGTTTGTTCCTGGCATAACTAAGAGGTCCCAAGCTCCTTCTCTTCATTTCACTTAGATGCAAGAGTGAGGTGATGAGGAATTAAGGGTGCTTTCCAGCAGAATGCTGGCTCACTGGCCCCCTCTGCTGTCCACTCAGTGCTCTACACCTACCAAGGGCCAGGTCAGAGAGGACTGGTGGTGACCGGCTTACCTCAGGCAGTGACTTGGTATTGACCACTCCTCCTAGAGGGCCACATGGAACTGAATGTGGATGTGGCCGTGGTGCGAGACCAGACATTTGAGCAATTCCCTCCATTTCTGGTTTGTCCCCCCCTTCTGCTCCCCCACTGCCTGCTGATGGCTGCCTGGGCTGGCCTCATGGTGAGTACCCACCCACCTCTCCCTCAGGCTGAGCACTCAGGGGACAGGGAACTGCTTGTCACAAGTGTCCCCGTTGCCACTGCTCCCATGCAGTGTGGCTCCTCAGGGCTATCACAACCATCCTCATAAGGCTTCCAGCCTAGTCTCCCCATTGCCCACATGGGGGCATGTCACTCTCTTGCTCCCTAATTTCCAGAGGCTCCCCACTTCTGCCTGAATAAAGTCCCATCTCAGGGAGACCTTCAGGGTCCTTCATGACCTGCCCACATCTGGCCTTGCAACGCACTCTCTATCCTGCCCCCATGTTCTCCAGCCACACACCTGACCCTTTAACACAGGTCCCCAGACCCCTCTCTAACAAATTCTCACTGATATCCTTCAAGGCTCAGCTCAAATACCACCTCCTCCAGAAAGCCTTCCAGGACTTGGATCTTACTGCAAGAAGTGACTGTTCCTCCCTGCTCGTCCACACTCAGGCCTCCTCTCCAGGCCTCTCTCCCTAGAAGATGTGTGTACATGTCCTAATGTTCTCACCAGGCTGCGGGGGCAGCTCTGATTCAGCTTTCATTTCCCCATGGTGCTTCGTTCCAAGTAAACACTGGCTCTGTTGTCACTGAATTGAAGCTGGTTGGAGGCCTCCTGAGGTCAGGGGCCAGATTTCCCCAGGAGGATAAATGAATTTCCAAAGCCCTGGGGAGGGGGGGAGACTCCACTTGGGGGAGGACGTTCCTGACTGCTGGACTCCCCAACTCCACTGTGTGTTTTTAGGGATCCACCTCTTCTGCTTCCTGCCCCTCTGAACTGTGCAATACTGCCCGCCGCCCCCCCCTCCCCCCAGTGAGTCAAATGGCTCCCTAGGGATCGAGCAACTCCTCTGGGGCATTCTGCAAGGGATGCTTGGCTCATTGTCCACCTTCCAGGAGGAGGCGGGATGCATGCTGGGTTGCCAATAGGAATTCTTGGGCATGGGACCAGGGTCTGAGTCTCCTTCCCAGTAGTCTTCTGGAAATTGAAGTCCGCCGGCTCCTCATTCTTGGGGTGATGGGCGTGAAGGTGGTGAGATGACTTCTAGAGTTGACCCCAGGTCTGAGCCGCTAACCTGTGGGCCGGGAGGGTGGAGGGAGGTGTGCCACCTGCCAATTAACAGTGCAGGGAGCTTATTATCCTAATGAGCGGGTTGGAGGAGTTGAACAAATATTCACTTTCCCGAGGCTTAGCAGAGACAAAAATGGCATTTGGGAGCCATTATCCTTCCAAAGTGTAGGTTTCCAGGGCACGGCCAACAGCGGGGAGGGAAACACCTCTGAGAGGTGGGTGGGGAGAGGAAGGGGGAAGGCTGGGCTACCGAGTTTGGCTGTCTGGGTGGCAGATGGAACAGAGTCTGGACGACTCAGGTGGGAGGGGCTGAGCCAGGACCAGGTTAAGGGTCCTGAGAGTCCCCCAGCCTTGGTCCCCTCCCTCCAGAGCTCCTCCTCCCCACAGCTTCCCAGACCCTCCCCCTGTCTGCAGCCCCACTCCCACTCTCACTGTTGACTCTTTGGATAGGGCCCTGCAGCCGGAGAGAAAAAACGGTTGAGGACCCCCAAGGGCCTCTATTTTCTATCTCTGCTCTTGTTCGCCCCTTGAAAGAGGGCCCCACTGCACCCTGCTGTGGGTTCCTCTGTCTCAGATCCAAATGTCACGGGATTGTGGCTGACTTCAAGAAGAATTTCCAAGTCCCAAAGAAGCTGGGAGTTCAGCGCAGCCGGTGGAATGGGGAGCCCCTCTGTGGGCGGGTCATACTTAGGGGAGGGGCTCTGGAGGGCCTGGGGACCCAGACTAAAGTGTGGATAAGATACAGTTTGGGACATCCCTGAAGCGACCACTTCTTAGGGGCCTGGGAGTCAAGCGAAGAATGACTACGAGCAGCGGGGCGGGGGAAGAGAGGCGGGCAGAGATCACATACTTCCGCAAATCAGAGCTCTAAGCAGCCACATCATCTGGCCCCCAGCCGAGCACAGACTTGGCTTTGGTTGTGTGCACGCATGCATGTGTGGGTGTGTGCAGCGTGTCTGCATGCGTGCACATACATGGGCCTGTGTATATGCACACAGTGCAGCCCCCGCCCATGCTGATATGGCAGCCTCCCCCCAGCTCCTTTATCTCCAGGCCAGCCTTTAGGGGGCTGGCTCCAGGACCCCCTTCACCCCAGTGGCCCTGTTAGCACCTCCTCCTTCCCTTGTTAGCGCTTCGCAGCCCCTCTTCCTCCTCCGGCCCCTGCTGTCCCGTGAGAAAGGCCCTGTGGCTCGAAGCCCAGTTCTTCTCTTCCAGCTCCACATCAGCTTCTATGTTCCAAAGCTTCGTGAGCCCCCTCCCCTCTGCACCCCTCCCTCACCCACATGCAGAGGTCCTTTGCTGAACAAGCAAGCCTGGGGTGGGGGTTGAAATTGGTGCCCCTACAATTCAGTGCCCACTCCTCTTCCAGGTGGGGAACAAAGTGAGCACCCCCCCATCAGCCTCTCCTGCCTAGAGGGCAGGATGCGGTGAGTTGGGAGGAAGCCCTGGACTAGGGGCCACAGCTAAGTCCTGGTGCCAGCTGTGCCACCCCCATGAGGAGAAATCGCTACCCTCTCTGCAGCACTCAGGGGGCAGGGCCGAGGGACGGGGTAGTTCTGCCGACCCCTCCAGCACCACTGTGACCAACCTAAGCCTGGGCTGCCGACTGGGACAGGGTGGTCCTTTGCTCCAAGCCAGGCTGTCAGGCCGCCAGGGCTGCAGGTTTCCTCTACCGAAGGGCCCCTTCCCTGCCGGCTTTGATGTGTCTGCGAGGTTAGAGGAGGATGTTTGGCTTCAGGGCCAGGTGCCAGGATAAACTCCCTCTGCCTGCTGTGCCAAACCACTGCCTTCTCTGAGCTGGCTTGCCTGCCTTCCTCCGTCTGGGGCCTGGCCTCCCCCAAGGCCAGTGCTGCCCTGCCCACCCAGTCGGGTGGGCACCCAGTGGCTGCATTTACTGCTTCTGGGGAGAAGCCCTGAGGCCAATAGATGTCCTGTCTCGGAGGCTGTCACTGGGATGCCTACCTGCCTGCCAGGTGACCAAGGGCCTGGTCCAGGTGGGAGTTGAGGGACCAGAGCCCAGCTGTTAGAGGGGGTGGAGGTGAGATGGAGTATGGGGGAGGGGTGTCCACGTGGAGCTGTCTGCAAAGGCTTCAGCTCTTCCAGATGTGCAGAGGCTCCAGATGTGCGGATGACTCAGCCTGGAATGGGGAGGGGTGGGGAATCCAGGTCCATGCGGGCAGGGGGGTAGAGAGCAGGGGGAAGCGAGGTCCTGAGCAACTGCCGGTTGCTGCTCCCCTTCCTCTGGCGCCCCCAGCCCCCTCAGGTGGTGGAATGGTAGCTGCGGGAGCTGCCCAGATGTTCAGGATTCCCACTACGCACAGATGGGGAGAGGAAAGGCCTGGGGCAAAACGGGGCAGCTGAGAGGTGGCTCTGAGACTGGAGACAGAGGCAGATAATAGGGGCACATGAGTGGGGAGAGGGGCTGGCAGAGGAGGTGGGAGGAAGAATGGAGACAGGAGGGGCAGGGAGAGCCTCAGGACTGAAATGTTAGACCCTTTCTTGGGCTCCATGGGGGGTGTGAGGCTGGGAGGAGGGCGCACGGGTGCAGAGGACTTGCGTGTGCCCCTGGTGTGTGCGTGCACGAGCTCATTGCTGAAGTGTGGGTTGTAAGCGGGGAAGGAAGGAGCTGGGAAGAGGTGCACGTTGGGTGTGGCGGCTGTGAGGGGTAACGTCTGCGGATAGAGGAAGAAGGCGGAGACAGCATCTGCACAGTAATTGGCCGGGGTCGGGGGGTGATGGTGGTCTCTTAAGGCCAGCCATGTGTGTCTTTGGGTGCTGAGAGCAGGTCGCTGGAACCTGGGGAGACGTCCAGGCACAGCAGGCTGGGGTTTCAAGGTCCTGGGGTTTCCTACACCTCCTCCAGCCTCCCTGCTTCCTGAGGGGAAGGGGAGCTTTGGAAGAGGCTTCCAGGACCCTTTGGAGTGGTAGTTTCTCCCTCTGAGCCTCAGGCTGGTGTGATTTCCTCCTGCAGGGCAGCGGAGGGACCCCCACACTTCAGGGGGAGTTGCCCTGTGGGCTGCGGTGCCGGCACCCGGGGTGCAGCTGGGCTAGAGGCCCCTCCATGCACCCCTCCGCCAGCTCCACTGAGACTCTGTCCCAGCTTCCTCTGTGGCCTCCAGGTGGGTCTGCTGGCTGCGCCTCTGGCCACTCCCTGGAGAGGCCCACCTGTGCCAGCCGCCCATGCCAGGGTAAACAGGGCACTAAGTGTCTGGGCTGGTGCCTGCTGCGAGCTGGGCACTGCTTCTCCACAGCGGCTCGGCTCCCGCCTGTGGCTTGGGCTGCCTGTTCCAGCTAAATGACCGGTCTGATACCCACGCCCCATAAACAGTGTTTTCTGGGCAGGTGGGGGTCATAGGCACCCAGAAAGCAGACAGATAATCAAGTTTAATCAGGAGACAATGTGTCGCCACCTCCAAGGGGGGGGCTCTAGTGACTCACACCCCCACCCCATGCAGCAGGGGTCCTTGACCCTCTCAGGCAGCCCTGGAATCCTCCATTCCCCACCCCCAGCATGCACACACACACACGCGCGTACACACACACGCGCACACGCACACACACACACACAACCATCCCGCTTCTCCAGGTATCCGGCACAGTTCCTGCCACCCGCTTCTCTTGTGAGTGCAAATATGTCCCCTCGGTGGTGGCTGAGAGCAGGTCAGCTCATCCTGTGCTTTTCCCTCTTTTCAGAGCCCGTGGGTGGAGCCTCGAGAGGCTGAGCCCTATCCCCTAAACCACCAGCGTGAAATATGAGCCTGGATGTGTACATGGTCCTTCAGACACCGCAGTGCCACTGGCCCCCTACCGCCCGATCCCGGGCCATCTCCCTCCCTCCTCCTGGGATGGAACCTTGGAGGCTGGCTCCTTCTCAAGCCCTCCTATGCTGCCCTCCACTCCTTCTTTCCCCACCTCCTTCCTCTCAGCGCCTCTCCCATCCCCTCCTCTGGGGCAGAATCCAGGTGACGGGGGCACTTACTTCTCAGCCCTCCCTCTGGACCCATCACTGCCTGCCTCACAGGACCAGGAGGACCCCCTTGTGAAGCCTCCCTAAAGGGCAGGTGGCTCTGCCTCTGGGGGAGTGAAACAGGCTCCCAGGGGCAGAGGAAGCACTGTGCAGGGGTGGGCTATAGAGGGGCAGGAGAGGCTCCCTCCTGGGCAGGCACCCACACTCCTGGAGGGCAGAGGGCAGGGAGAGGGGCCAAGGAACCAGCGGGCAGTGGGCAGGCATCTAGGCCCGTGGGTGCCACACGCAGAGATGAGTGATGCAGAGCCTGGGGCTCCGGAAGCACCCCATCCTCTCCCTCCTCTCCCCCCTCCCTCTGTCATTATCCGTCCCAGGTGTCTGTCTCTTTCCACATTTGTTTTTCGCTGCCTCTCACTCTCCCCTCTCCTGCCTCTCCCCTCCCCTTCCTACTCCCTGAGGGGAGTAGCCCCAATATTGGAGCCAGGTTCCCAGAACAGATGATGGCTTTGTCCAGGGAGGACCTTGGCTTAAACCCAGGGTCTCAAAATAGTCCAGCTCCCTGCTCTGTGCGGGGTCCTGGGGGCCAGAGCCACTCACTCCTCTCAGGTGCTGCATGTGGGGGGCGATGGATTTAGAACCGTCTCCCTCAACAACCAGGAGTGAAGGCAGACCTCTCTCTCAATTTCTCAGTCTCTCTCTCTCCCCGCCCCCGGCCCCCAGGCAGTACTCTGGAGGCTGCAGTCTGGGCCACCCGGCTGGGTGACCGGATGCCCCCGTGTGCCCAGCACAGCCCAGACCCGTGCTCTTTCTCAGTGTAATCGTTAGTAATGCCCCGAGGAAACCTGATTTCGACTACAAATTCCTGGAGAGTCACACAGCCCCCAACCCCTCACGGCTCCCAGGAGAGCTCTGTAGCCTGCCTGGGCCTCGCCCAAGGACTCCAGGGCTGGACAGCAAAGAGGGGAGCTGTATAAATAGCCCATTTTGGGTAGCACCCCCCAGCAGGGTAGGGCGGGTCTGCTCGCTGGAGAAGGAGGAAGGAGAGCTGTGGTCGCCCCCAGGCAGCATGTAATTTAGGATTTATTTTGGGGCACTCTCTGTAACTCCGGGTGGGGCTGAGGTTAATTTGAGGGTTTAATGGGGTGGGGGATTGGATAGAGACGGGGAGAGGGTAGCCCTCTCACGCATGCCTGGCTGGGAAGGTGGGTCCTTTCCAAGGCCCCTGCTACCTTCTGTCCCTGGGTCCCTCCACGGAGGCCCTCATGGACCCCTCTGTACCTGCCGTCTGTAGCATAGGCTGCAGTTTGCAGCCTCCTCCGAGGCCTGGGTTCCAGGCTGTGGGTCCCGGCTGCACCGGGAACAGCTAGAGGATGAGAGAAGTAATGATGGCTGGGTCAGCGGGCAATGGTCAGCACGTGGGCAGAGAGGCCCCTGCTGGAGCGTCCTTGGAATGGGGACGTTCAGAGCCACCTCAACCCTGGCTCCCAGATGCTCCCCACTCTGTCCTTCCCCAGAGGTGCAGGGGACCCAGTCTGATGGGGGAAACTCAGGCTCTGTCCTCAGGAAGCCTCGGTCTGAGGGGGAAGACGGGACACAGGCTTTACTTTCCAATGGCCAGTCATTATTTTCTTGACCACCCCGTCATGATCTTAATTTTCAGTCTTCATTTGTTTACGACGGTGTCTCTTCCTGGAACTTCAGCTCCATGATGGCGGGGACTTGATTCTGTCTCTCACAGTGTCTTTAGCACTTGGAAGCACAGAATAGGAGCTCAATTGGTGCTTTACAAATGAATAAATGAGGAAACCGCACTAGATCCCAAGGCCCCTGGTCAAGGGGTAGCCATGCACAAAGTGTGAAGCTTTCTCCCTTGATGCTCCGGGCCCACACGGTCTGACCCCGTCACCGTGCAGCCTCCTGCCGCCTCTGGACCGCTCTTTGCGGCCAGCAGCCACCCTGAGCTGTTGGCCACTGCCCAAATGTTGGGCCCCCTTTTCTACCTCTGTGCCCTTTCTCATCCCATTCCCTCCACCTGCAATTCCTTTTGCTCCTATCACCTCTTGACCAAATCCTGCTAGTCATTCAAGGTCCCATGTAGAGTCACCTCTTCCATGAAGCCTGCTCAGATCCCTCTGCTGGATGTAAACACCCAGGGCTTGTTCTCTGGGTTTCTCCTTTCACTCTGCATGGACCTGCTGGAGTTGTTTTGCTGTCGTTTATACCATAAGCCCCTGGGGGCCAGGCTTGCCTGAAGCTCTCCAGGACCTGGTACCCCATGGATGCTCCATCAGAGGAAGCTGTTGAATCACGCATGGGCCGGATGGTGGTGTGTGCTCCTCTCTGCCCCAATTTCTGGGAACTCTGGGTGATTCTATGGTGAGAGGTATATGTGGTGGGTGGTGGTGGAGGGAGGTGATTTCAGGAGCCAGAAAGAGCCAACAGGCCTAAGTGGGGTGGGGTGGCATGAAGTTCCCCTTGGAAAGATACTGAGCCTTTGGATCAGAGAGAAGCGGTGAAGGAAGAGAGTGGGGAAGAGTGAGGTGCATGGGGGCGGGGAGCCTGGGGGCAGGCAGACGGGGAGAGGGGACAGAGAGTGGGCAAGGCTGGGGGCAGAGGAGACAAGGCCTCCTGGTCCCTATACCTCACATCTCCTCCTCCGGACACGGCCTGCCTCACCTCCGCAGCTGCGGGCCTTTAAGAAGACCCCTTGCCTTGGGGCTTCGGTTGCTCCTCCTTTCCCTGATTTCCCTTCCACCTCTCTGGCCACTCCTCCTCGCAGGCTCTGCTTCTTCATCTTCTCTCAGGTTCGGACTTGGCTTCTTTCCTCCGTGCTTTCTCCTGGGGATCTCCACATATCCGGCCACCTGGTAGCATGTCCGCTTGGATGCCAACCATTGTGCTGAAGTTGCCATGTTCAATGGTAAACCCCACCCCAGCCAGAAGTTCAAACCAGAAACCTGGAGCCAGCCCTTGTCCCTTTGCCAGCCGGTCACCAAGTCCCATGACTTCTAACTCTTATAGCTCTGGCAGTCTGGCCATATCCTTCCATTCCGCTGCCTGCGGCCTGGGCCTGGTCGCCATCACGTCCCACCTGGACCCCTGTGGCATCTTGCCAGCATCCACCTTGACCCCATACCGATCACTTTCCAACCCATCCTCCACGCTTCGCCCAGAAATCTTCCTGGAACACAAATTTGACCGTGGGTTTCCACATACCTCTGTCCTAAAGGCTCCTTTGCGGCATCCGCTCCTTCGTAGATTCTGCACTTTGCCTGTGCTGTTCCTGCAGCCTTACACGTCCTTCCCCAGGGCTCCTCTCAGTTGGCACTCACTCTGGGAAGGCTTTCCTTATGTCCTCTCTGAGCTTGGGTCAGGAGTCTCCTTCCGGGGGCTGCTATCACCTTAATTCCCCCATCACAGCAGTGCCTGCGTTGAGAAGCACTTCACTCCTCACCCAGACCGTAATAACTTCCCACAGCAGGACCTGATGCCAGCAGGTAGGTGCCCAGGAATCATCTGTTGACGGAACATCATTCAGGGGACACCTACAGAGCAAGAAGGAAGAAGAAATATGGCACCCCCCTCCCCAACACACACACACACAGAGCTGGGCGCCGGGGAGGTTCCAGGGCCTGGGGCTGGAGCAGGAGGCCTTGGTTGGGGTTGCGTGAGGTGCTGGCCTGGGGGTCAGAGCTGAGGCTGCCCCATCTGCACTGCTTACCTTCTGGAAGCTGACCTGCCCAGGGACACACAGGATCAGCAGAGAGCGCCAGCCCGACGGCTGCGGCTGAGAGGAGGCCTCCGCATCCCGGGATGGGCCAGCACCCACCAGCCTCTTCAGGGGCAGCCGGGGGTCCAGACAAACTGGCCACAAACGGGAAGAAGACCGGCATCCCACCCCAGTTCGTGGGCAGCCCAGGAGGAGGGTGTTGGGCCCTGCCACCTGCAGACACCTGCAAGGGGACATCTTCTCTACGAACTTGTTTCCTACCTTAAAAATTCATAAGCATTTTACTTCTTACTCCATACCATGTCCTTGTACGTTTTAACATCAAACTAATGTTTTAAATCGTTTACCGTGGTGGTGGTGGTGGTGGTGGTGGGGTGGGGGTGGTGAAGACACTCTGGGAGAGGAGGCAGATAATAAGGGCACCGTTATTTCTGCCCTTGTCCTGCATTTGGAAAGAGTGTGGGACCAGGAGCTACAGGCCCAGGTCCCAGTCCCTGCTCTGCCCACACTGCGCACGGCCCGTCATCCACAAAATGGGCTTCGAGCTGGTGAGGCTTTGGCCTAAGACGGTGGCCACCAGAAAGTGGAGCAGTGAGTGTGCAGACTTGATGATTTGCACACGAAGCCTAGGTGCCAGGCTCGATGCCTGGGAGCCCGGCCCTCTCTCCAGGCCCCTTCAGGGACCGCGGGGGCAGGAGGGAGCAGCTAGGCCCATGCCCCTAGCCTGTCCCCCGGCCAGCTTCCCAGGAGCAGTCTGGGGGTCCAGGCAGCGGCCACCCCCTTCCAGGCTGGAGGAAAGGGTGAGCTCACCCTCTGGCCCAGGGAAGGCAAATGGGTAGGAGAATAATTAAAATGCCAGAGGTTAGGAGGTGAAGTTACAATGGAAAGAATGAAGCCCCAGCGCTGCCGCGGCTGCCGGCTGTGTCTCCCACCCCACTCCCTCTGCCAAGCCCACATTTGATTTTTATTTTGGGAGCCGCCAGCACAGCACTTGGGAGGGAGCAGAGAAACCTCACTCCTGCTCCCCTGCCACGTCTGGAGCTGGGGCCCTGCACGGGGAGAGGGCTCCCAGGACCCAGAGGTCCCATCTCAGGGCCCAGCCGTCCTTGGGGATCAGGCCCAGGGGAAGGGCGGCATGTGGGGCCGGAGTGGGCTTGGGAGGCAAGAAATGGAGGCCCCCGAAGAACGATGGCTATTCCTTCCTGTGCTCTTTAGCTTTTGTCCTTTTGCTTTGCTCTTTTGAACCTGAGGAAGACAAACCTCATCCAGCTTCTAGCTTGCCCCCTTGCTCCGGCTTACCCCTCCCCCAACCTCAACTCTGGGGACGTCCAGTGTCCGCTGGTATGTGTACATATGTGGAAGGATTCTAACTCTGGTCTTGTTCCTCCTGACCTGCTCTGTGACCCTGGGGAAGTTACTATCCCTCTCTGGACCTCGGTCTCATCTATGAAATGGGAGGGTGGGTAAGATAAGCATTTTCAAATTGGGCTCTGCAGAGGTGCTGGGAGGCCCTGCCTTCCCCAGACCACCCTCTCCTAGGCACATCTCTCCCCTGCCCCATCCAGGGACTGTGAAGGTGGGAGCGGCTGCTGGCCCGTCCCCTGAAGAGCACTGAGACCCCTCTTCCTGCAGACGGGAGCTGCTGGGGCCAACTCACATTTTCCTGCTCTCAGCTTTCTCCACTGCCCATAATACACTCCAGATGGTTTCTCCATCGAAAGCCAAGGCAGCAGATTCCAGAGGGAAAGCGGTTGGGCTCCTCTTTCCACCAGGCTGGAGAGGGGCTGGGGCCAGGGACTGGGGCTGCTGGAAAGATGGAGCGGGGGCAGTGTTAGCACCGCGAAAGGAGGGTGGGTGGAGGGAGGTCTCCTCAGGCCCTTCTGTGCCAGATAAGGGGCTGCAGACAGTGGGAGAGACCAGGGGTCTGTGCTGAGGCTGGGCATGTCCCTAAGCCCCTTGTTGACTCCTGCAAGGCTCTCGCCCTCACTGGACAGCCCACCCAGGACTGCTCAGGAGGCTCTGCGCTCCGTGGAGAAAGGCTTTCCAGTGTTTCCGGTGCTGGGGAAATAGCAAACTGTCCAATGAGCCAGATATGACTGGGTTCAAATCCTGGCTCTGCTACTTCCGGGCTCAGCGGCCTTGGACTTCTTGGAGCCTTGGGTTCCTCATCTGTAAAATGGGGATGGCCAGTGCTACTTGAGGTGGTTGTGAGGGTGATGCAGATAATGTACAGGAAGACTTCCAGTATCCTCAGATGTTCAGGAAATGCCCAGCGCTTGCCTGGCGACCCTCAAGCACATGGCTTGTCTCCCCCTTAGGAAAAAGCCCCACCGCAGTCCGACTTAGACCTGCCCTGCTGCGGCTTCCCAGTGGTTCCTTCTAGGGGCCCAAGGGGACTTCAAACGACCCTTTGGAGTCTGTTTCAGAGACAAGCCGGGGGAGAGGGTGCTGTGGACCTGAGGCTGAACCCAAGCCTGTACTTGCTTCCTCCCACGCCCCAGCCCCCCGCCCCAGCTTCAGGATTTGCCTGGGCCTGGAGAGCCACGTAGAAGCAGAGGGACTGAGAAGGGGGGGCAGTCTCTTGGCCAGGCCCCGCCTGCCCCTTTACGACTCTGCCAGGCCAGCCTCCCAGCCACGCTTACCCTCTCCACCTCAGCTGTACCAATGGGAGCGCTTCGATTTTTCCACCAGAAGAGCCAAGAGCAAAATGAGTAACAAATCCAGCCTGGGGCTGCCGGTCCCCCTGCCCGCCCCCACGGTGAATGGAGGGAAGGGAAGAGTGAGCCTCCAGCCTCTTCCCTACTGCCACTCCCACCCTCCACCCAGGACCCCAGGCCTGCTTCAGGACTCCTGGGGCAAATGGCTTAGCTGGGGAGGAGAGAGGAGAACCCTCACTTCCCCAGGCCCACCCCCCAGCCTGGAAAAGAATGAGCAAAGAGGTCACTCCCTCTTTTCCTCTTTCTGAGGCTGTGGGCCCATTTTCAGAGGGGAGGGGACAGTCACTGCTCTCAGGTGCTCCCTGTCTAGACAAGGAAATGGGACCTCTGAACCCCCTCCCACTTAATAAGCCCCCTCTTCCTACTCAGGCCTCTTCCCTCATAGAGCCCTCCTCCCCCCATGGCATCCCATCCACTGCATCAGGCTCCTTTTCCACTCCTCTCCCCACCGTGGGCTGCCTCCTCTGCAGAGACCTCACCTCCAGGGAACAGCAGCCTCCGGGAGAAGCAGGCAGCGGCCCACCACAGTCCCGTACACCTGGTGGCCCCAGCATTTCCTCTCCTCACCCTGCGAGGTGGTGCCCGCCCATCCAAAACCCAGCCACTCCAGGCTCAGGGACCCTCTCCTGCCCCTGGTCCCCACCTCGTTCTCCTGGGGCAGCCCACACCTCCCACTCGACAGCCTCCTTCCCACCTGCCTACAGACACACACTAGTGTCTCTCACCACCCTGTACCCCTGAGGCTCCAAATCACCTTGCTGGCTCTCCCCTCCCCTTCCCAGGGGCATTTCTCCTAAAGGCTGCCTCGGCCGTCATTCACTCCTCAACCTGCTCCAATTGAGACCCTGGAAAGGGCCACACCCAGGAATAAGGGAGAACTGGAGCCAGACCAGCTTCGCTGCATCCAGACGGTTTACCTGCACTCCGGCTGCGGCAGAAAACGAAGCTCTCTGCGGAAAAGAGGACGTCGCAGAGCCTCTGCTGCCTGGGACACGCCGTGCCCGCCTGTCAGTGAAAAAAACTGCCTTCTCCTCCTCTTTCTTTTTCTACTCCCTCTGTTCCTCTCAAGGACAGTTCAGTCCAGAAGCCTTCAGATGGGCCAATAGGAGAGGTGTCCCAGATGGGACAGAGCTGCCTAACACACGGTTGTGGGGTTGGAGGGAAGCAAGGAGGTGTCTCCGACTGGGGGGGCAGTCGGGGGAGAGAGAGCTCAGTCATGCGGGCAGGTGGCCTTGGCCAGAATGCTGCAGCTCCAGCAGAGAGAGGAGCTCCTCCAAGTAGGAGGAAAGCCCCGCAAGGAAGCTTGGACCCTGAGAGGTGAAGCGGATGCCTGACCAGGTTCACGGCCAAGCAGCAGGGAGCGAAGTCCGCAGGGGATGAGAAGGGGCCCTCTCAAGGGCCGGGGCAGGGCGTCAGCAGCTGCGAGATGTCAGAACCTGCTGAGACGGGGAGCATGGCCCCGTCGGGGCAGAGGTGGTGGGGGTGGCGCCAGGCAGGGTCTGCTCCCGCGCAGTGGGGCACGGGGGCGGCGGGACATCGGTCACTCACAGTGGGGCTGACCCACAAGCAAATTCGCAGAGGGAATGAACTGGGATTCTCACTGTTGAAGAAGGATATTATAAATATAGAAAGGGAAAAAGTTCACATGAGCCCCAAGTCTGAAAACTGTCACGGCACAGAGACACCCGCGGGGACGTGACGACCAAACGCAACGTGGTGTCCTGAACCGTCTCGGATCAGAAAAAGGACCTGAGGTGGAAACTAAGGAAAGCTCCGAAGTGCCCACTGATGGACGAAGGGATAAACAGAATGTGGAATACCCACACAATGGAATATTATTTGACCTTAAAAAGGAAGAAAAATTAGACCCATGTTGCAATACAGACGGACCTTGAGGACGTTACGCTGCTGAAATACAAAACCAAAGAAATGCAGTGTGAACCCACACATCCGAGTCCCTAGATCGGTCATATCCTCAGAAACAGAAAGGAGAACGGTGGTGGCTGAGGCCGGGGTGGGAAGGGGGGGGGATGGGAAGCAGTTGAAGGGGTGTGAAGTTTCGGTTTTGCAAGATGAAAAGAGCTCTGTGATTGCCTGCACAGTGACATGAACTTGACACTAGTGAACTGTACACTTAAAAAGGGTAAGATGGTAAATTTTATATTATGTAAATTTTATCACAATTTTTTACAACTAAGGAAATCTGAATAAAATATGGACTCTAGTTAAGAATAATGTATCCTTATTGGTTAATTAATTGTAACCAATGGACAATTATAATGTAAGATGCTGATAACATGAAAAATGGACATGTGATATTTGGAAACTCTGTCCTAGCTTCACAATTTTCTGTAAGTCTAAAACTGTTCTAAAACATAAAATTTGTTATTGAAAAAATTATTATTTCTTCGGCTGTATGCAGATCCCCGCCTTAAAGCAACCACTAAAAATAATTAAAAGTATAGTTATTGGACGTTAAAAGATATAAAAGGAATATTTTTAAACAGTCAATTAAAAAGAAGGCAGGAAAAAATGAAAATACATGAGATGAATAGAAAACAAATAGAAAAATGGTAGACTTAAAATCCATCATAGTGATCATTAGATCAAGGGCAAATGATCTAAATACTCCAAGAGAGAGATTATCAGACTAGATTTTTAAAAAGGCAAGACCCAATTCTGTGCTATCTTTAAGACATACTAATATTTCCCCAGAAATGATGGAAACCAGAAGGCAATGAAATGGCAAATTTGAAGTACTATACAATAGCTGGCAGAGTGGCAAATAAGTGAAAGTATCCTTTAAAAACAGTGAAGATAATTCCAGGTTGGCATGTAGGAGCTTGGCGTTGTCACTCTGTCCTAACAACAATGAAGCCGAATATGCTGAAAAATCAGCAACTCCTCTTGAGAATCACAACCTACCGGAGCCAAAACCTCCACAGGAGCCGGAGCCGGGGCAGGAAAACCTGGACTGTGGTTCATGGAGGGCTAGAGGCTCATTCTGGTTCAATCTGGACAAGCTGGGAGGTGAAAACTCCAGGGCGACCCAGTCACAGTGGGGAGGCCGGGGGCACACGTTGGTGAGTTTTAATTCTAAGAGTCCTACAAGGTTCTCACAGTAAATGCCCCCTACCTGTCCCCCCGCCCAAATCCCCTGTTTCTGTCAGGAGGAAGAGAAAAGGAACCATTTCAAAATACCCAGAGCTTTCTGTTCGTCCCCAGGCCTGTCCGCAAGAGACACTATCTCACTAGTGCTTAAAGCACTGGAGTTTTCCAGAGCCTGAGCAGTCGGAGGAAGGGAACGATCTAACTCCAGCCCATTCCAGCCACCCTGTCCCACCCAAGGAGGGGTGGGGGAGGGGGTGGGAGAAGTGCTTGTGAAGTTCACAGTCCAGGGGCAAAGGCTCATTAAAAGACTGAGACCTCATCATAGACCCCCTCCCCCACCTTATCACCACAGTACTAAAGGCTTATTTACAGCAGTTCCTTTTATCAAATATACCTGGCGTGGCTATCAAGAAAAAACTCCAAGACTTACTAAAAGGCAGAAAACACGGTTTGAAGAGACAGAGCAAGCATCAGAACCAGACTCAGATATGGCAGGGATGTTGACATGATCAGACCCAGAATTTGAAACAACTATGATTAATATGCTGTGCTGGTTAGTTTTGTGTGGCCACCGGACTGGGTTAAGGGATGCCCAGGTAGCTGGTAAAACATTATTTTGGGTGTGCCTCCAGTGGTATTTGAAAGAGATTAGTATTTGATGCAGTAGACTGAGTAGAGAATATGTGCCCTTGACCACTGTAGGCGGGCGTTGTCCAGTCTGTTAAGGGCCAGAAGAGAACAAGAAGAGGAAGAAAGGACAGATTGCATCTCTTTCTTCCTGAGGCGGGACGTCCATCTTCTCCTGTTCTGGGACACTGGAACTCCTGGTTCTTGGGCCTTTGAACTGCAGGACTTACCCCAGTGGGCCCCCCAGTTCCTAGGACTTTGGCCTTGGACCGGGAGTCACACCATTGGCTCTCCTAGTTCTCAGACTTGACCTGAAGTACATCACTGCTTTTCCTGGTTTTCCAGCGTGCAGAGAGAAGATTGTAGGATCTAGGTCTCCAAAACCAGGTGAGCCAATTCCTATAATAAACACCTTACCTATAGAGACACAAAGATAAGAATTACATCTAATTTCTCCTACATGTGGCCTATAAGAGACCCACTTTAAATATGAGGATACAGCAGATTAAAAGTAAATGAACAGAGAAAGATAAGTCATAGTAACATTAATCGAAAGAAAGGAGTAGCTATATTTTTTTTCAGACAGAGCAGACTTCAGAGCAAAGGAAGTTATCAGGGATAATGAGGGGCATTACATAATGGTAAAGGGGTCAAGTCTCTAAGAAGACATCCCAGTCCTTGATGTGTGTGTACCTAACGACAGAGAATCAAAATATGTGAGGCAAAGACTGATGGAATTGCAAGGAGAAATAGAGGAACCCACTGTTATCGATGAAAACAAACACCCCTCTATCAGAAATGGACAGACCCAGCAGGCAGAAGCTCAGTAAGAACATAGTCGAATTGAACAGCGTCATCAATCAACTGGATATAATGACATCGAGAGACTAGTTCATCCAATAACAGCAGAACACACATTTTCTCAAGGTCGTATGGAACATTCATTAAGGTTGATAATATTTGGGACAATAAAATATACCTTTACAGCACTGGCTGGTGTGGCTTAGTGGATTGAGTGCTGGCCTGTGAACCAAAAGGTCTCCAGTTCGATTTCCAGACAGGGCACATGCCTGAGTTCCGGGCCAGGTCCCCGGATGCGGGCATGCGAGAGGCAACCGATTGATGTTTCTCTTACCCATTGATGTTTCTCTCCCTCTCTTTCTCCTCTTCCTAAAAATAAATAAATAAATATACCTTTACAAATCTAAAAGAATAGATATATGTCTGCCCTCAGAGCACAATGAAATTAAATTAAAAATCGGTACCAGAAAGATAACTGGAAAATTCCAAATGAAACAACACACTTTTAAATAACACATGGGTCACAGAAGAAATCTCAAGAGAATTAAAACATATTTTGAGCTCAATAAAAATGCTAACATAACTTATCAAAATTTGTTTTGTACTCTTTGAGGGAAATTTGTAACATCAAGTGTATATATTAGAAAAGAAGAAAGATTGCAAATTAGTAATCTAACCTTCCACCTTAAGAGTAGAAAAGGAAGAGCAAATTAATTTTGAAGTAAGCAAAAGAAAAGAAATAAAAATTAGAGCAGAAATCAATAAAATTAAAGAAAATAAAAGAAAGACCTCGTAGACACAGGCAACAGTTTGGCGATTTTCCAGAGGGAAAGGGAGGTGGGGGGAGGTAGATGAAGATAAAGGGGGGATAAATGATGATAGAAAGAGACTTGGCTTTGGGTGGTGAACTCACAATACAATATACAGATGATGTGTTATAGACTTGTACACTTGAAACCTATGTAATTATATTAACCAATGTCACCCCAATAAATTCAATAAAAATTTAAAAAAATAGGAAATCAATACTGATTGAGTAAATCAGTAAAACTTCCTTTTTTCATGGCTGAGTAATATTCCATTGTGTAAATGTCCCATCATTGTTTTATCCACTCATCTACTGATGGACACATGATAAATTCAATAAAACCCAACACTGGTTCTTTGAAAAACATCAATTAAATCAATAAGCTTTTAGCCAGGATAACTAAGAAAGAGAAGACACAAATTACTAATATCGTAAAAGAAAGAGGGGTGTCACTGTAAATCCCACGCACGTTAAAAGGATAATAAAGGAATATGAGGAACAACTCTATGCCCACACATTTGATCACCTGGCTGAAAGGGACCGGTTCCCTGAAAGCATAACCTGCCAAAACTCCCACAAGGAAAAACAGACTATTTGAATAAGCCTATGCCTATTAAAGGAATTGGACTGATAATTAATAACTTTCCCAAATAGAAAGCACCAGGCCCAGGTGGGTTCGCTGGTGAATACTACCAAGAATTTAAAGAAGAAATTATACTCATTCTCTGCCATCTCTTACAGAAGATAGGCAGAGGGAATACTTTCTATGTCATACTATAAGGCCAACTTATTACCTTAATAGCAAAACCAAACATTCAAGAAAACTGTAGACCAATATCTCTTATGGACATACATGCAAAAATCCTCAACAGAATATTAGCAAATGGAATCCAATGTATAAAAAGAATTGTAGGCGCAGAGGCGAGCGACCTCCACTCTGTGCCAGGTGGGAGGCACGGCGGGGGGGGGGGGGGGCGTTGCCAGGGTCGCACAGCGCCCTCGGCGCCTGCACTCTGGAGTGAGTGCACTGGTAGTGGTGGCAACAGGCAACAGTCACCCGGATGGAGTCGGCCTATGGGTCCTAGGACTTGGCTGGCTCCAGAGCGCACCCATCTGGCAGGGGAGTCCAAAATGTGGCTGCTGAGGAGGAGGAGCTGGAGGTGGTCTGGGTCCTGAGCCAAGAAATGTGAGAGCTTCTCGCCCCCTGAGTTCTGCTCTTTTGCTGTTGGCCCCCGGATCACCTTACTTGATGTGTCATAGCACATCCTCATGCAAGCGTTTGCCTTGAATGGGAAGAACTTTGGCATCAGCTGCCTGGGCCGGCATCGGCTGGGGCAGGAAGCTTACCTCTCACTCCTGTCTGATTGGGACTTTGGCACAGCCTTCGCCACAGCCTTCAACCTTACCTGCAGCTGCCTGCAGAGATTTGGCCCACTGAGGACAGCCCACCGCTGGAAGACTGGAACATGATCAACCCCAAGGATGTCACTGGCTGAGAAACGGCCATCACTGACAATGGCTGCCCTGCCCTTCACACAGTCCATCCGCTCTCAGGTGGGCCGCACCTTGTCTAAGGTCCGGCAGGTGCTGGTCTGATGGGAAGGATGCCAAGCCCTTCCAGCCACCTCGGTCGATATGCAGACATCCCTGAAAACCATGCTGAGGCTGAATTCCAGGTCCTTTGGCCTTGCTTTCCTGGGGCTCGTGTGCCCAGCTCCTGCGTTTCACGTAGTCCATCTGTTGGCAGCCTGTCAGCCCGTCTGGGTGCACAAGCCTCAGGTACTGCCACACTGCCTTCCGCAGGGAGGGGCTCAACACCGCCATGATAGATCCACAGCCTCAACTCCTCTGGGCGGGATCGCTGGCCCTGGCGTTTCAAGTCTGTGTGGGACTCAGCACCGCTCAGGGCTGGCTTTGAAGCCTGCCCTTCCCCGGCCTCTGCTGTAGGCACACCTCAGGTGTACTGCCCAGGTACACAGGATGAGACACCCATTCCCCAGCTGACAGAAATGTGGCAGGCAGTTGACTCCCTGTCCCTCTCCAAGTATTGCTGTCATCTGAAGGGCGTCACTTGGCCAGAGATCAGGCCCCTCCTCAGAGGCAGTCATCCTCTGACTGGTTGCTAGGGTACAAACTCCTGACCCCATGTCTTCAGCAGAGACAACTCTGACGCACCATCTCTGTTTCAGAGCACCTTGTGGGTCGGGTGAGGCTTCTGCAGTTAAAAACCTCCCTCTACCCAGTCCTGCTTCATCCACTCCCAAACCAGTCTCCATGCCAGAGTCTATAACCTGGGGACCCGTCTTAAGACTGTTGGTGCCAGGAGTGGTCCAAAGAAGCTGACGCTACAATAGGATTTTTGACCTGGATCACTGACTGACTAGCTTCACCCTAAGTAAAGTAGGAATGCTAGAAGTACCATAGGAGACAGTAGACGCTCAGGGAGGGGGCATGCCAGACTGGACACATCATGCTGGAGGATGACAGGCGTGTTGAAATGCAACCAAGTGCTAGCTTCGATTGCAGCTGCTGGGCCAGGTGTGGTATCTTTACTAAGGCAGATTAACATGCCTCCGGGGCGTAGTATGTGGCTATGGGTGCAGGAAATGCCTTCTTTTTTATCCATATAAGGATGGAGGAGCATTCACTTGGGATGGACAGCAGTACACTTTTCAGGGCTTGTCCCAAGTTGTATTATTCTCCCACTCTGTCATGACGTAGTCTGAAGGGAGCTGGGTCATCTGAGCATCTGCAGAATGTCAGATTGATCTACGATTAGCATCATGTTCATTAAACCGGAGGAACAAGAAGTGGAGGGAACCTTGGTAAGACACATGTGTTCCGGGGTGGGGGTAGAAAGAAAAATCATTACGAAAATTTTGGGTTCACAACACCAGTGAAGTCTTTAGATGCTTAGTGTCTGGAGCATGTTCCAACATCCCTCCAAAGAAAAGGAGAAACTATGGCATCTTGTATATCTCATAAGAAAGCACAACTGGGGGAGGCCTCTTCCAACTCTGGAGAAAAATTCTGTACTTGGAAAAACTGCTCTGATCCATTTACAGGTGATATGAAAGGCTGCCAAATTTGAGTGAGACCTAAAGCAGGAAAGAACTCTGCAACTGGCCCATTGTGGCCACTTACACCGTAAGACCCACCATAAGACCCTATGGTATTAGGAGTATTTGTGACATCAAAAAAGACTCTGACATTTCAATAGGAGAATCACAATGTAGGCCCCTAGGGTTTTGGAGAAAGGCCATCCACATTGCAGGATTAGACACCGTTTGAAAAACAGCTTCTTATATGCTAAAGAGCCTTCTAGAGGTAGAGCACCTGACAGCCAGGGAACCACGTGACCATGCGGCTGGAGTTGCCTGTCGTGAGCTGGGTTCTGACCAATCCATCATGTTTCAGTGAGTGTCCTCTCCTTCTAACTGAACTGCCTGGGTTTCTGGTGGTTAAATTGCCTGGATTTCTCTTGAATGTCCCTTTATGTGACTTATGGTGTCAGCCAAGAACACATACTGATAGCTGGATGTGGCCAGAGACGAGAGTAACAGGACACCCCTCCCCCACCCTCCAACTCATGACTCAGACAGAAGACTTAATGGCTGTAAAAATTTTCCTAAAGTATGGTCCATGGACCATTGGGGGTCCCTCAAGATCTACAAGTGACCCACAGGTGCTGGAGGTTTCCAAGGAAAAAGGATGGAATTATTTTACTCAGACATTTGAAGTGCAAAATCGAGATTTTCACAGCCACGTCATTATGTTCTTAGTAACCGTCTCATTGCGCATGTGCTACCAGCTTTGACTTTGGTTGATCTGTCTTGGCAGTTTGTCCCGGGAGATATATTTTCAAGTCATTTATGGGTTTTTGGTGATTACTTTTGCGACGTGCAATATCCTCAACTCAAATAAAAAGTCAATGGTTCGAAAGTGGCTCATTAAAGCTTAAGAAGAGGGATGAAAATAGTAACCCAAATACCTCATCTGAGAATAGTGTTATAAAAGTAAATAGTGAACAAGAATCTATTCTAAAAATGTACATCTCTAAAGACTGGGGCATGTGTGATGATTTCACACGAGCAGCTGAGGTAGAAAAGTGTAAATAGTGAGCACGATATTGGATGTCCAGCCCTGGACTTCACTGGACTGGCTACCCATCCCATTCTAATCCCCAGTGTCTGTTTGTTATGAAACTTTGTCAAATAGTGGCATAAAGCCATCGAGACTTCCACATCATGTTCAAACACAGCACAGTGACCTTTCTGGTAAACCATTAGAGCTGTGTTTTTTTTTTTTTTTTTTTTTTTTCAGAACAAGAGTAAAATAAGCTTTCCAGGACAAAACTGATGGATTTCCCCACGCCCCCCGCCCCCCAAAGGCAGGAAGAAAAACAAAGCTACTCAGGCAGCATTTAAAATTGCATTCCTCGTAGTAAAACGCAGATGCACACACTATCTGAGAAGCTTGTAAAACAGCTTATTAATGACACTTTTTTCTCAAAAATACAGAACCAACATCTGGCAAATTTCCTTTCTCAGTTGGCAGGGTTGGGCATCACACAGTGTCAATGCCATACAGTATGAGGAAATAGTGGGGTCCTAACAATATACTCCTCATTAAAAAAATTTAAAATTTTGTTCCTCTAAGGTTAGGTTTGGACTGTCACAGGTATTGAACATACTGCCATCTGAGCAAGCTGTTTAAGACCTAGAACTGGTCTCAAGTGGCATAATCAATGACTTGAAGAAATGGTTTTATTTCACCTTTCTTTTCAAAAATTCATTTGGGCCCATGTGTGTGAAGTTAGTTTGAATCAATGCTGTGCAGAGTCCAAACACATTGGCGTGTGTGTAGTTTGTGTATCAGAGAAAAGGGTTCAGTACCTTTTAGTTTTATCACTAAGGGCCCATGCTTCAGAAAAAAGAAAAAGATTCTTTGCTTAAGTGATTATTTTGTGAATCATGGTATGAATTGAAAAGACGGCTTGGCAGTCACTGTTGAGAGGGGACCAGGAAGGGCATGAAAGAAGTTGTGCCTTAAAGCCAGTTCCTGTCTGTTTCCTTCTTTTTCCCCAGCATTTGGCAATATCAGCTATTGTCCCCCAATATCCTTTCTCCCCTTCTCTCTCATGGCAAAAATATTCCCAACTTTTAGTTGGATACATGACCACCTAGAATAAAGAACAACATTTCCCCTCGTCCCTTGAGCTAGGTGTGATCATGTGACAGTGTTCTCAGCCAATGGCATGTGAGCTAAAGTATGACTTTCAGGTTTTTATAGAGAGTGGGTGTGTCTTTCCACCCCACTTTCCTCCAACTACTGCCTGGAACCTCATGTGGTGGTAAGATAGAAAGACTCTGGGTCTCTGGGCAAACTGAGGAAGAACATTTCCAGCCCTGGACCACCAGTCTCTGGATTATTTAGATGGAAGAGAAATAAATTGCTGTCTTGTTTAAGCCACTATTATTTTGGATCTCTGTAAGGAATGGTCAAACCGAAATCCTACCCCATACAGAGCTGAAGGAAATAGTGAAAATTGTAACTACTATCCTGTTTCATTCACTGAGAATACTGCTTTTCAGCCTCCTAGGCAAAGACAAAGGCAGCAAGTTCAAGTCCACTTTTCCACCCTGAGATAGTTTAGCTATGGAGGGAAAAGGTTTCCGCAAGGAGTTCTGGAAAGAATGATGAGATAAAACCTTTGTTCCATGTCATTATTGAGAATACCACTCAAGACCACTGCTAAGATCTCAAGTGACCTGTTCAGGTGACCATACATTCAACATCTGTATTGCCCAGACATCACCAAACTATTATGATATTTATTGTTGAGTATTACATTAGCAAAAGTTCTTAAAACCAAAGTGTGGTGCCACTCCTCCATTAGGAGAGTTTCATTCTTTCTCAACACTTGGTGATTTTCGTTTCTGAGCAGGAGAAAGGAACCAGTGACATATTATTAAGAGTATTTAAAAGCCACATCCAAATATTACCTCAGAACCTAAAGAATTCTCTTTGAGGTCAAAATTCAACTAAAGAGAGGATTGTGGCTCCATTTGTCACTCTCTCCGGATGAAACACTCAATCCTGTAGCTTTGAGAATCTGTACCTGTTGACCTGGTGTCCGAGGGAGCAGAAAATAGTCTTCAGGGAGAAACAGCTCTGTGATTTCTGGCTACTTCTTTGGTCTGAATCCACAACCATCTGACAGCGCCACCAAGCATTTGCTGTCATTCCTAATGGCCTATAATTGTGGTTTAGGATTTTCTAATTTCGTACAAATAAGGAGTAAGAAAAGAAACGGACCAGCTGAGAAAAGTCTTCACGGCCCCTCGTTGTCACGCAGGGCAGAGATACCTTGGTGGACAGTTTCAGTCGCACGGTCTCTCTCACTGATACGAAACAATTATCCTTCATATTACTTTTGCCAAGTTGCATTTTTAGTATTTTAGAAATGCAATATTTTTTAAAATTCGCTTAAACGTGGTGGTTGGCATGTGAGCTCAATGCCTATTAAGGGATTTCTAACGCTGAGAGTGTGGGGAGCATTCTTCCCTGCTTCCAGCAATGGCTGCATTCCACCGCAGATAAAGAAATCCCTAACGGGAATCCAGAGAGGCCCCTAAGATCTGCAGCCCCGGTGCAGGCCTCGCAGGCCAGCTGGACTGGCCCTCACCACAGCCTCTCCGGGTGAGTCACACACTCCTGCTCCTGATGTCGGGTCTGCTCCATTCCAAGTCTGCTGCGGGAGCTGCCAATGCTCCCATTGCACAGATAGGACCCAGCAGTCCAGAAGCTTCTCCCCAGGCTGTGGGGGAGGGGCTAGGACAAAAATCCAAGCCTTTTTTATGCCCCCAGAACGGTTCTTTCTTCCTCCACACTTAAACGTCTGCAAAATAGCCTGAACTACAGAATGGTAACAGCCAGGGACTTAATCAGCGCCAGGACCCCCCATCCCTGTCCCCACTCCCGCTTACATTGCCTTCATCTTCACGACTGCCCTCTGAGCTCTATCGACCATTAGCTCCACTTACAGATGCAGAAACTGAGGTTCAGAGAGGTTAAGTAACTTGCCCTCTGCCGCATCGCTAGTGAGTGCAACGCTGGCCTCTAACGGAGCCCCAAAAGCCAACAGCCGGCTTTTAACTCCCACAAATGGCCATCGCTTTGGGCTCCGTCTCCCCCTCTAAAACCTCTGGATTCATGAGTACGGATCTGAGCTGCTCTCTCCTCGGCCCTGCCCGGACACCTCTGAGAATCCCTGCGCCTCCTCGCTCCTGGCTCCTGTCCGACCCCTTCTTAAAAAGGCCAGTGGTCTGGAAAAAGTCTGCCTGCTCCTTCCTACCCCTCTCGCCAGGGCAGGACCCGAGCCCCCTGGCCACTCCAAGGCCCTGCTTTCCACGGACCCACGCCTCCCGATCCACGCTCCGAACCAGCGGGACGTTGCGTTGGGGCCGGCCCACACTAGAGCCGCGGGACCCCTGGGCGCCCCCCTCCGGCCTGGGTTCCCTGCGCTCCCTTCCTGCGCCGGGTTGTGAGGGTGGCGCACCGCCTAGACGACTCCTGTCCCTCAATCGCACGTCCCCCTCCACTGTCAAGTCCACGCCTCGGCCTGTCACTGTGCGCAGGCCCTCATTTTCCTCTGTCTCTAAACGCGGGGGCTTTTCCCTGTCTGACCCCAGGGTCCCCTGGGCCTGGCCTGCACCGTCTGAAACAAGCGCACCCCTTCAACGCCACCACACCCCCGCTCGGTGCCGGCGCCCAAGCACCCCGCCCGCAGGCGCCCTGATGCGCAGGGACTCCCACTGCGCCCTTACTCTGCCCACTCTTCCAGGGCTTCAGGGCACCGGTTCTAACGGGCTTTGAGGCCTTGGTGCTGCCTGCCCCTCCTCTGACCGGGACATCCTCCGCTCCACCTAATGGCCCAAACTGCTCTCCTCTGCGTCTCTGACTCCTCCTGCTTCAGACGCTCACCTTGGGTATCCCCTCCGCGGGAAGCCGTCCCTGACATCACCCATCGGAGAGCTCCCGCAGGACCCTCACCTCCCCTCCCAGAACCCAAGCTCCGCTTGGCAGCTCGGCTTCTTGTCCTCCGGTCCTGCCGTCCAACCCAGCGTTCTGGGCAGATTGGGGCTCATCTGTTCTGTTCTTCCTGGCTCCTAGCACAGTGCCTGACCTGTAGCTGATGGTCAGTGAATCTGGCAGGAGCAATAGAGTGGAGCTCTTGAGAACTTGGGCTCTGGGCTTACACTTCTGCTTCAAATGCCAGCCCTTCCTTTACTCAGCTGTGTGACTTTGGGCAACTTCCCTTTCATGTGCCTCAGTTTCCTCATCTCTAAAATGGGGGTGTAATAGGTCTTTCTCATAGGGCTGTTGTGAGAACTGAAGCACACAGAACAGTGCCTGACGTAAGTAAGCATGCACTGTATATTAGGTAATACACAATTATTATTCATCTTATGTGGTGTTAGTGACTGTTTTCCTCTACACATCTCTTCCACTAAACAGTGGGCTCCTTGGGTGTGGGGTCCAACCTAATCTTTTCTTAATTCCTGATTCCTGGGGCCCTGCCCAATGAGTAGCATGGGGCTGTTCCTTGGGTCCTGCTCCAGGGACTGAGTGTTTTTCTGTGAAACCCCCCTCTCCTGCCCCAGTCAGCACCCTGACCCCTGACAGTGTTCCCACCCCACATCCCTCTCCTGAAGGCTCATGTTCCATGAGAACCTGGCCCCCTGCCCGCTCACTCAAGGGCAGTCCCAAAATCCAAAAGGAGAGATTCTGTCTTCCACCACACCTCCCATAGCAGGTCAGATGTGCCATGCCCCAGAAATTCTAAAGCACAGGGAGCTCTAGAAAGAGTTCTGGACTTGGTGAGAGGAGCACCCCGTCCCCTAGTCCTGGCTCTGCCACTGAACAGCTGTGTGACTTTGAGCAAGCTGCTCATTCAGCCTTACTGTACACATCTGTACAATGAGAATAATCCAAGCCCTGCCTCCTCATAAGATTGTCCCGATGCTCTATTGCATAAACCAGAGACAGAGTGCTTTGTAAACAGAGACGGTGTGAAGAAATGCAAGGCACAGTTACCGTGAACTTGGAAGTGAAGATCAGGACCAAGCCTGCAGGCGTCTCTGGCCAGGACTGTGCCAAGGGCGTGGCCACTGAGCTCTGGGCGGGCAGCGTGCTGTAATGGAGTGGAGTTGACTGGGGATAAACCTAAGCCCAAGCTTTGTCCAAAGTCACTCAAGGACTTCTGTTTGGTCATTGTCTCCCCACCACCTGCACTCATCACTTTGCTAAAAGTACCATTAAGAAGCCCTGGGGTACTGCCACTGAGTCCTGATGCTCAGAGGCCCTGCCATGTCTGGCTGTCGGCCACAATTCTCCCCCGCCCTCTTCCCTGCCCTGAACTCCAGCCCAGCTGAATTAGGAATTTCCTAACATTAGTCATGATTCTTTCAGTTGCGAGTGCCAACAGACTAACTCAAAGTGGCTTAAGCAGAAAATTAAATAAGTTTGGCTTATTTAACCAGAAAGTCCAAGTGCAGCTGGGTCTATGGGCTAAAGTGATATCAAGAAGACTCAGTTTCTCTCTTACTTTTGTTTTTTCTCTGAAACGCCTTTGTTTCCTTGGACAGTCTGGCTCCACGTGGTGGTCTCAGGCAGTTCCAGGTTTATTTTCTAAAAACTAAGCAACCCCAGAAGAAAAACAGAGCCTCTTTCACAATAGTTTAAAAAAAAATCCCAATGTTGACCTATATTGGGCTGACTTGAGCCCTTCCCTAAACCAATGACGGTGGCCAGGCCAATGAAATATGCTAGTTGACCTAGGCACACGCCCACACTAGTGACACATGGACCAAGAGTAGGGGAGGGGCAGTTCCCCAAAATAAAATTTGGATGCTGTTTTTGGAAGAAGGAGGAATGAATGCTAGGAAAACCAGAAATAATAGATGTCCAAAACATTCTACCCCCTTGGCTGCTAGCATATATACACACACCTACTTTCTCCATACACATGACAGTTATACATTGTTTGTCACTGTCTTTTCTTCTTATTTGAAAATAATTTCAAATTTACAGAAAAGTTCTCAGAATAGTGTAAAGAACTGCTGAGTAAATTGCTAATATGTTGCCCCATCACGCCGAATACTTGTGTATGTGAAGCCTACAATGACATTCTCCTAAACAACCATAAGACAACCATAAAGGTTGTAGATATATTACTAGAATTTATTCATGCCTTGCCATTTGTCCCAATAATGGGTTTATTTTTGGTTTGGGTTTTGGTTTTGGCAGCAAAAAGACCCTATTCGGTATCATGCATTCGGTCCATGCATCTTTAGTGTTTGCAGTGTGGAGCGACTCCTCAGTCTTCCGCTTGACTGTGACTTTGTCAGTTTCGAAGAGTACGGGCCGGTGAGTTTGTAGAGCATCCATCCCTCAGCTTGGGCTCATCTGGTGTTTCCTCGTGATTAGATTTAAATTATATATTTTGGGAAAGAATGCCACAGAAGTGATGCTGTGTGCCCACTGAAGCGTATCAGGCGATGTAGGATTTCAGCTTGTCCCATTACTGATGAGGTGAACTTCAATGTTTTGATTAAGATGGTATCTACCAGGTTTCTCTACTGTGAAGTTACTCCTTTTCCCAATGTGATTAATAAGGGTTTTTTTGTAGGAAGCCACTTTGTAAAGCTCTATGTGAAGTCCCACTTCTCATCCAAACTGGACCCATTTTAGCATCCACTGACGTCTCCTGGCTAAAATATTTTTTATTAGGATGGTTGCTAACTAGTGATTATCTAATTCTATTGTTCCTTCTGTCATTTACTACATATGGAAGTTTATCTTTTCTTCAATTATTTACTCATATATTTTTATCAGTATTAATATTTATTTTGATGCTGAAATTGTCCAGATTCAGCCAGTGGGAACCTCTTCAAGCTGGCATCTGTGTCTTTTTGATTTGTCTTCATTTTAGACTAAATTATGTTCCCTTCAAAATTTACATGGAAGCTCTCACCCTCAATATGACTGTATTTGGAGATGGGGCCTTTAAAGATGTAATTGAGGTTAAATAAAGTCACAAGGGCGGGATCCTTGTCTGAGAGGACCGATGTCTTTACTCTTCCCAGGCTGGAGCCCACACCTGGCCGTCCATATGCATAGCGTCCTTCATAAATGCTGGTTCTGACTTTCTACATCAGACCATCCCCATGAGGGATGCCCTCCTCAACTGGGTTCTGTTAAACTGCACTGGGCCACTCCATTGCCTGGGTGCCCGCTCCCTGTCAGGCTCCCTAACCACGCCAGCTTTCCCCCGCCCCCAGTGGGTGCTCTCATCCCCCTACTCTGGCTCTGAGACCTCGTTTTGTACCAATATGGTTTTTACCACCATCACGATGAGCATCTACCCAACTCTGGCCAACCTAACAGCTCTATAGGACCAAACTGTTCATGTAGAGAAGGAAAGGGAAGGGAAATAAAAGGAAGGAAAGAGAGGAGAAAGGAAAGAGGAAGAGGAATTTTTAAAATTGAGGTATAGCATGCTTACTATAAAGTGCACAAGTCTTCAGGAACTTTTACAAAGTAGAACTTACCAGTGCCTTAGAAGACTCCCTCATACCCCGTGCAGTTGCCCTCCCCCAAGATATCCCACTTCTGGCACTATAAAATAATGTTGCTTATTTTTTAACTTCATGTAAATGGAAACAGCATATTCTCGTGTTAATGAGTGGCTTCATTCACTCAATGTTACATTTGTGAGATTCATTTGGGTTTTGCACGTAGCAGCGGATCGTTCTTTGGCATTATATATAGTATTCCACTGAATGAATATACCGCTATTTATCTACACATTCTACTACTGACGGCCACCGACTCTTTCTAGTTTTTACTACCAGGAGTAAAATGACGACTAACAAACTTGCAGTACCCTTTGGGGGCACACGTACGTGCAGTTCTGTTGGATACGTACTTGAGAGTAGAACTGCTGGATTACGGGGAATGCAATGCTCGGCTGCCGTGGGCACTGCCAGAGTCGTTTCTAAAAAGGTTGTAAAATTTGCTCTCCACCCAGCAGTATGACAATTCCAGTAGCCACATCCTTGTCAACAGTTAGTATTGTTGGTTTTTAAAATTTTAATCATTCTGGTGGATGCGTAGTGGTATTTCATTGTGGCATTAATTTGCATTTCTCTGATACCTATGTTGAATAATGTTTCATGTATTTATTAGCTCTTTGCATATCTTCTTTTATGAAAAGCATATTAGGTTTTTGCCCATTTAAGAATTGTTTTGTCGCCCTGGCTGGTGTAGCTCAGTGGATTGAGCGCGGGCTGGGAACCAGACGGTCCCGGTTCGATTTCCGGTCAGGGCACATGCCTGGGTTGCGGGCCAGGTCCCCAGTGAGGGCCATGTGAGAGGCAACCATACATTGCTCCTTCTCCCTCCCTTCTCCTCTCTAAAAATAAATAAATAAAATCTTAAAAAAGAAAGTTGTTTTGTCTTTTCTGTTATTTTGTAGGATAATCTTAATATAATCTCTGTGAGTCCTTTGCCATTTATAATATCTTTTACTCTGGCTTGCCTTTTCACTTAACGATGTCCTTTGATAAATAGAAGTCTTTGATTTTACTGAAATAAAATGTATTAATCTTTTCTTTATGGTTAGGTGTACATGTTTAAGAATTCTTTGTCTGACTCTAAAATAATGAATTTGTTTTTATTCTCCTTCATTGTTTTCTTCTAGAAGTTTTTTTTCTTTAACTGTTCACATTTAGTTTCAGAGGTCATTTTAAATTTTACCAAAGTGCGTATGTACATGGTTTAATAGGTAAAACACACGGGTTCTGTAAGGAAAAACAGCAGCCCCCATACCTCTTCACACCCCCTTCCTGCTCCCCAGAGCCAGTGACTTTCAACACAGCTGGCTTTTTGGAGAGAAATTCTCCCTATCTCTGAATAACAAGCTTTTGTTGCCAATTCTTGATTTTTGAGTTTTGGGAATTTTCTTTTGATTCCCCCCGTATGGAAGACAAGGATTTGATTCTTTTTAACGCCTCACCTTGACCACACCCAATCACAATTCCAGTCCAATCCACCTCTCAATACGGTCACATGGTAATTTGACGATACAGCCGACATTCAATGTTTGCTGTATCGGGACTCTGTCATTGTTGTTCGTGGCTGAACTGTGTAGGATACTGCGATCACTTCTGCTTTCCGTTCTCCTGGAGTTAACAATTCTCTTGCTTTGTTGTTGCTGTTGTTCATTTAGTTTTCTGTGTAATGAGCATTATTTGAACCCCAGTTGTCCAAAATCTCCTGTCAAGGAGTCCCGACACATCAGGTATTCTGTCCGTTTCCTCTTCTTGGAGCCGCATCTTCTGCAGACTTTGACCCACAACCCCTTTGCTCTCTGACACTGGAAACAGCTCTCTGGCTGGAATCTCCTTTCTCCAACCTCTTTGGGATTCTGTTGACGTCTTTCCTACATCTGATTCCCGCATTTCTGGGAGCCTGTGTCTTCCTCTTTCTTATTCTCTTGTTGTTCAGGACACACTTTCCAATAGGTTCTTCAAAGATGTGCAAAGACGATATAATTTCTGAAACTTTGAACGTCTGAAAATGTTTTCAATCTACCCTTGTACTTAATCGATAAATTTACTGGGTTTAGAATTCTAGGTGGCAAAGAATTTTTTTTTTCAGAATTTCGAGGGCATATTTGTATTGTTCTTTAAATTTGGATTAACAGTCCATCCAGGGCTAATTATTTTTGGATAGTGTGATGTAGGTGTCAAAGTTTGTTTTTCTCACAGAGGGATATTAAAGTTATTCAGTACCATTTATTGAAAAGATCATTCTTTCCCTATATCATATCACCGGACCATAGAAGTGTGAGTCTGTTTCTAGATTCTCCATTGTTTTCCATCAGTCTATGTATCCATAAGTTTGCCAGTACTAACTGCTTTAATTATTGTGGCTATGTAATAAGGCTTACTAACAGGTAATTCAAGTCCTCCAACTTGAACTACAGTTCAAGAACACCATTCTTTTTACGGCTGAATAATATTTCATGTCATGGATGTGCTACATTGTATTTATCTGTTCATTATTTGATGGTTGTCTGGGTATTTTTTTATATTTGGGCTATCATTAATAATGCCACTGTGAGCATTTATATGCAAAGATTTGGGGGGATTTATGTTTTTTTAAACTGATTTATTTTGACTAACAGATCCTGCCTCAGGTTTATTTGTACCAATCATCACAGGAGGACACGAGCCCTGTGCAGATGGCAGCCCATGGGTCACACCTGTCCTTCCATCCTCACATCGGCAGACAGAGGTCTTTACTGTGGAATCTTCGTGGGGGCCTGGGCACCTTTGGGAGCCTGAGCCACAGCTGCAGCCTGGGACTTGGTGTGAGCCTTGGTCTTGGCCTTTGGCCAGCAGAGCCTGAGACCCTTGTTGGTGTGGGCATGAGCACATTTCCCAAGCTTTGGGTGAGTGATATAGGCAAGCCAACTGAGCCTGCGGCTGCCACATTTTGGGATCTTGGGTTTGACCTCCTCAGGCTTTATGAGGGTCTTCCCTGATAGCCTAGGCACGTGTGCTCATGACTTTTGCCTTGTTGGCCCTCAAGCCCTTCTTGTTGTGCTTCTTGGCAAAGCACATATTCCTCGGGAACATGGGATCTACCCCCTTAAGAGATTCCTATCTTTGTGACGGGAGGGGGCGCGTTGGTTGATGCTGTTTCTATGCCATTTTGGGGATTGGTTGTGCATACTGTGGTTCTTGGACTTGGTCATATCTGCACCAAAACCCACAGCCCCCAAAGCACCTGGGACCAGAACTTGGACGTGTTTTCATTTCTCCTGGGATTGGAATTGCTGGGTCACATGCTGCATTGTATTTATCCTTTGCAGAAACTGTCAAACTGTTTTCCAAAGAGGCTCCACCATTTTACATTCTTATCAGCAGTTCATGAGGTTTTGTTAAGATTGAATTGAATCTGTAGATCAACTGAGGGAAGAATGGACCACTTTACAATATCAACACTGCCAGTTTATGAACACAGTATATCTTTTTTTAAAAAAGACTTCCAGCCAAGATGGAAGCATAGGTAGACACACTGTGCCTCCTCGCGAAACCAAAAGAAGGACAACAACATATTTAAAAACAAAAACAACCAGAACTGAAAGAAAATCGAACTGTATGGAAGTCCCACAACCAAGGAGTTAAAGAAGAAACATTCATCAAGACTGGTAGGAGGGGTGGAGACAGGCAGCCATGGCGGCGAGGACTCATGGCAAGGCAGCAGCCAGAGGCCGGAGGACCAAGGGCAGACAAGGAGGTGGCAGGCAGACCTGGTGAGGCGGCAGCTGGCATAGTGGGCAGTCCCAAATTTGTGTGCAGATAAACAGGGAGGAACAACTAGGGAGAGAGACAGACCATGCAACCCAGCGTTCCAGTGCGGGAAAATAAAGTCTCAAAACCTCTGACTGAAAAAACCTGTGGGGGTTGAGGCAGCAGCAGAAACTCCCAGCCTCACAGGAGAGTTCATTGGAGAGACCCACAGGATCGTAGAATGTATGTAAAACCACACACCTGGGAATCAGCACCAGAAGGGCCCAATTTGCTTGTGGGTAACAGAGGAAATGACTGAAAGCCAGCCCAGAGCTGAGCAAGCAGCATTGTTCCCTCTCAGACCCCTCCCCCACAGATAACCAAGTGGGTTGCCCTGCCCTGGTGAATACCTAAGGCTCCATCCCTTACTACCCCTTAACAGATGGGCCAAGACAAAAAAAAAATGGCCCAAATGAGAGAACAGATCAAAACTTCAGGAAAAAATACAACTAAGCGATGAAGAGATAGCCAACCTATCAGATGCACAGTTCAAAACACTGGTAATCAGGATGCTCACAGAACTGGTTGAGTATGGTCTCAAAATAGAGGAAAAAGTGAAGGCTATGAAAAGTGAAATAAAGGAAAACATACAGGGAAACAACAGTGACAGGAAGGAAACCAGGACTCAAATGGTTTGGAGCAGAAGGAAGAAAAAAAAAACAGTCAACCAGAATAGAATGAAGAAACAAGAATTCAAAAAAAATGAAGAGAGGCTTAGGAACCTCCAGAACAACTTTAAACATTCCAACATCTGAATCATAGGGGTGCCAGAAGGAGGAGGAAGAGCAAGAAACTGAAAACTTATTTGAAAAAATAATGAAGTAGAACTCTCCCAATCTGGCAAAGGAAATAGACTTCCAGGAAGTCTGGGAGGCTCAGAGAGTCCCAAAGAAGTTCGATCCAAGGAATCACACACCAAGGCATATAAAAATTACATTACCCAAGATTAAAGATAAGGGGAGAATCTTAAAAGCAGCAAGAGAAAAGGAGACAGTTACCTACAAAGGAGTTCCCATAAGACTATCAGCTGATTTCTCAAAAGAAACTTTACAGGCAAGAAGGGGCTAGAAAGAAATATTCAAAGTCATGAAGGGCAAGGACCTCCATCCAAGATTATTCTATCCAGCAAATCTATCATTTAGAATGGAAGAGCAGATAAAGTACTTCCCAGATAAGGCCAAGTTAAAGAATTCATCATCACTAAACCCTTATTATATGAAATGTTAAAGGGACTTATTTAAGAAAAAGAAGATAAGCCCTGGCTGGTGTAGCTCAGTGGACTGAGCACGGGCTGGGAACCAGAGGGTCCTGGTTCGATTCCCAGTCAGGGCACATGCCTGGGTTGCGGGCCAGGTCCCCAGTGAGGGCCATGTGAGAGCCAACCATACATTGCTGTTTCTCTCCCTCTCTGTCTCCCTCCCTTCCCCTCTTTCTAAAATAAATAAATAAAATCTTAAAAAAAAAGAAAAAGAAGATAAAAAATATAAACAGTACAATAACAACAAACTTATAACTATCAACAACTGAACCTAAAAAAAACAAAAACAAACTAAGCAAGCAACTAGAACAGGAACAGAATCACAGAAATGTAGATCACATGGAGGGTTATCAGCGGGGAAACAGAGGGGGAAAACAGGGGGAAAAGGTATAGGGAATAAGTAGCATAAATGGTAGGTAGAAAATCGACAGCGGGAAGTTAAGAATAGTATAGGAAATGTAGAAGCCAAATAACTTATATGTACGACCCATGGACATGAACTAAAGGTGGGGGGAATGCCGGTGGGAGGGGGTGTGCAGAATGGAAGGGAATAAAGGGGGGGAAATGGGACAACTGTGATAGCATAATCAATAAAATATATTTTAAAAAGGCTTCTTCTTTTCCTCTCAGTAAAATTCTGTAGATTTTCTATTTAGAATCATAAACATATTTTGTCAGTTTTATTCCTAAGTATTAGTTTTTTTAATTTTAAAAATGTAATTTTCTAATTACTTATTGTCAACTTATAGAAATATAACTGAATTTATTTAATCTTGTACCATATCTGTGGATTTTTAAAAATTTCCAACATACCTAATGATACAATCAATAAATAATCATTGGTTTTTTAAATTTTCCTTTCCAAATCTTACATTTTTTTTTCCTGCCTTATTGCACTGGCTAGGACCTCCATACGATATTAAGTAGAAGTGGTGGTGGACATTCTCATTTGTTTCAGTCTCAAGGGGATAACTTTCAATAATTTATCATGAAGTGTAATACTTGCTGTAGCTTTTTTTGTTTCATATTATCAGATTAAGAAAATTCCCTTTTTTCCAAGTTTACTGGGAATTTTGACCATGAATAAATGTTAAACTTTTATCAAGTGCTTTTTTCACATCTATTGAAATATGACTTTACTCCTTTATACTTTTAATGTGGGGAATTACATAATTGGTTTTCAAATGTGAAGCCAACCTCACATTTCTGGAACAAACTCAAACTTGTCATAAAGCATTATATAACACTGGATTTGATTACTATTATTTTGTTTAGAATTTATATTTATGATTTTACAGAAATTATTCTGTAATTATCCTTTCTGTAATTATCCTTTCTTGTATCCTGGCTCTGTTTTAATACCACGGTTATGCTGCCCTCATCCAAAAAGTTAGGAAACGTTCTCTCTCTCTCTTCTCTTTAAGAGTTTGTGTAAGACTGGCGTGTTTCTTTCTTTGAAGCTCAGAAGAATTCACCAGTGAACTATCTGGACTTGAATTTTTCTTTGTGGGAAGATGTTTAATTACTAACAAATTTTCCTAATAGATATGGGACAATGAGACTATTCTCTATATTGTCTTCTATAAAACTAGTAAATTGTGTTTTTTAAATAATTTGCCAATTTCATTACAATTTTCAAATTTATTGGCATAGATTCATTGTAATATTCTTATGATATTTTAATTGTCTATAGGATGATGATGACCTCTTTTTTGTTCCAGATGTTGGCAATTGGTGCCATTTGTTTTTTTGTTTGTTTGTTTGTTTGTTTGTTTTTGGTCATTCTTGATCTTTATTATCCCCCCTTTTATTTGATTGAGTTGGTTTTACTGAGAAGTTTATTTTGCCATTCTTTGTGGTTTTTGACTGTTCTTCTTTTCTAATGTACATATATATGTTCATAAATTTCCCTCTAAGAACTGCTTTAGCTACATCCCAAAGTTTTAACATATTTTATCACAATTCATTTGAAATTATTTTTCTGATATCCAGATGCTTTCTTCAAACAATGAACGATTTAGAAGTCCATTGCTCAGCATTGAAACATTGAAGATATTCAAGTTAACCTTTTGTTATTGATTGTTAGCCTAACTACATGGTTGTCAGAGACCATATTCTGTATGATTTTCATTCTTTGATATTTCTCAGGACTTGCTTATAACCCAGTATAAGGTCACTTTTAGTAATTATTCCATTCACATGAAAAGAATGTCTATTCTGAAGTTGTTGGGTTCACAGGTTGAATATCAATTAGGTCATATTGGTTTAAATTCTCTATATGCTCCCCTGGCTCGTGTGGCTCAGTGGATTGAGTGCTGGCCTTCAAATCAAAGAGTTGCTGGTTTGATTCCTAGTCAGGGCACATGCCTAGGGTGTGGGCTAAGTCTCCAGTAGGGGGCGCTCGAGAGGCAACCAAACATTGATGTTTCTCTCCTTCTCTTTCTCCCTCCCTTCCCTTCTCTAAAAATAAATAAATAAAATCTTAAAAAAAACAAACAAAATAAATTTTCTATGTGCTTACTGGGTTTCGTTCCTGAATTGCTGGAGGTCATCCAGATTGGCTTGTCTCAGGAGACACCACCTGGCTGATCATGGCCAAGTGGTCAACTGCATCTTCAAAAGCCCTGGCTCCCCAACCAGCAGGCCTCAATATGTGCCTCTGTCACATGGACACCTCCTGTGGCCATTAAAGCCAGCGTCTGCCACTTGGCTGAAGGGTCCAACGAGCTCTACCTCATATTCAGGAGGATTGAGATGGGGGGACAGCAAACTCCAGGTGATCTCAAGCATGTGGAGGGCATCATCAAAGGCAAACTCAAACTGGAGCTCAAGCGGCAGCCAGCAGTAACAGAAGAAGAGATCCTAGACACCAGCTTCTTGCAGACACTGGTAGAAGTCAGGGTCAGCATGTTGCAGCAGCAGCTTGACGTGGGCGAACTTGGTGGCCATGCTGCAGCCATCAGGATAGAAGTTCATGGCCAGGCGTTTCACGATGCCACAAAAGCAGACGAAGGTATGGTCTTCGTGATCCATGATGGCAAGGATGGGTGAGGCAAGGTCACTCATGCCCCGGAGGTAGGACACCTGTGGGTGGGTAAGGACATAGGTGGTGAGCAGGCCATGCAGTGCCCGCAGTTGTGGGCTATCCTCATGCCCTGCATAGTAGGGGCGGGCCTTTCCAACCATCAGAGTTTCCTCAAAAAATAGTGATGGTCCTATCACCAGAAGTATGTGAGCCTGAGTCTATCATTACTTGTTCAGGGTGTTACGGAAAAATAAAACCATTCACTGAGCAGAGCTTGGCCTCAGTGAATGGTTTTCAAACTGGGTTCTGTGACAGCACAGGGGCTTGTTAGAGTTTTCAGTGGGGCAGGGAGACCATATTCGGGCTTTCCCCATAGCCTCTCCCATCGGTGCCGGGACCGAAGGAGCTCCGCTTTTATCTGCTCACGTTCCAGGACTCTGCACAGGATTTCGTTTGAGGGAAGGCTTACACTGCTGAGAAATAGCACTGGGAAATTCCACAAATTACCTAACCAGGACTCCTCAAAAACTATTAAGACTGTGAAAAACAAGGATATAGTGAGAAACTGTCCGGAACAGAGGAGACCAAGGAGATTATGATGACCAAAAGCAACACGGTGTCCCAGATGGGTCCTGGAACAGAAAAGGAATGTTAGTAGAAAAACTAGTGAAATCTGATTAAAGTCTGGAGTTTAGTTAATACTAATGCACCAATACTGGCTTCTTAGTTTTGGCAAATGCACATGGTGATGTAGGATATTAACATTAGGGGAACCAGTTAACTGGTATATGGGAACTTTCCATACTTTCTGCAACTTTTCTGTAAATCTAAAGTCATTCCAGGATGAAGGGTTATTTTTTTCTAAATAGCTTTAGGAAACCACCAGACGGATGAACTCTAAATACTTCCAGAAATGAGGAGAAAAACAGGTGGACTTTGCAGGTCCAGGAAGTCTTTCAGAAGGAGTCCAAGCTTAGATTTGGGGTAGATTGGGATGTTGGAACACTGGTGACTGGGCAGGATCCCTGCCCGCAGATTTTTCTGTGCACTGTTGTATATTAGTGTTTCTGTCTTCCTTATCTCCAGCTGCTCCAGAGAAGAAAGGACCCATCTGGGAGGGAGGAAACTGAAGTTGGGTTCTCTAGGATGGGGTGGACATTAAAGCATAAAAGTTTGAATGGGCTTTGGGAGGAGATATGGAGGGTTGGGAGCACTTCAGTCCCTTCATCCCTGCTAAATACTTACCAAGGCAGAGCCCAAGCTAAAGACCAGGAGACTCCAGAGGAAGGAGGAGACATAGTCCCTGCCCCCAGGCTCATGGAGGAAACCCAGGTTGTACCTTCAAAGAACCTCCACCGGCAGGGGAGACACAGTCCCTGCCCTCAATGGTTGCTGACTGAGTTTGAATAAAGAGACATAATCCTTATCCTTGGGAGCTTCCTGTCTGATGGGAGAGACACAGCTTCTTCCCCCAGTCTGAAGGAGGAGGCAGGACACATCCAAGACATGTAGCCTCGTGATGTCTAGGCTGGCTTTCAGATATTAGTATTCAGGGACAGAACAATCCTGAGAGGAAGGCTCGAGGAAAAGAGAACTGTAGTCCTTTGCATAGAGGAGGCCAATAGGAAGGATTCTGAGACAGAGATGATGTCCAGCCTGATGGCGGGTGACCAAGTCTCTGACCCATCATCCCCACAGGGGCTGATAGCATCTGACAAGCAGCGAAGAGACAGGGAAAGACAGGAGACGATGGATACACATAGACAGACAGATATAAAGAAAATCAGCCAGAGATGTCAGGAAAAGATTGGAGATAAAGAGATACAGAACAGCCCCTGCTGGTGTAGCTCAGTGGATTGAGCGCAGGCTGGGAACCAGAGGGTCCCGGTTCGATTCCCAGTCAGGGCACATGCCTGGGTTGCGGGCCAGGTCCTCAGTGAGGGCCATGTGAGAGGCAACCATACATTGCTCTTTCTCCTTCCCTTCTCCTCTCTCTGAAAATAAATAAATAAAATCTTTAAAAAAAAAAAAAAAGAGAGAGAGATACAGAATAGACGTGAGCCTAAGACCAGAATGGAGGCAGAGGTAGAGAAATGTCCCCACCCAAACCCCTGCCCCAGCCCTGGCCCCCAGCTGTCTGTCCTACCCCATCTGCATCTCCCTGCCTCTGTGTTCCCATTCAGGCTTTGGCATCAGTTCAGTATTTTCCCTCATTAGGTGTCAAATGCAGACCAGAGCCAAAATCCACATGTCCTAGTTGGCTAGGGAAGAGGCTCTCTGGGAAGGAAGGAGAGTGAGTGCGGCGCAGCCCCCGCCTACCGCGTGGTGCTGGGCAGGAGCAGGCGGAAGAGGCCTCGCTCATTTCTGTGGGCCTAGGGCCCGGCCCAGGGCGGGGAGCAACGGGGTGTTCAGTAGTGGTTGCTGACTGAGTGACTGAGTGGGCAGTGTCCGGTCAGTACTAGAGAAAGGGCTACAGTATAGCAGTGAGAGCCTGGGTTCAAATCCCAGCTCTGCAACTTCCTAGCTGTGTAACCTTGAGCGAGTTGTTTGGCCTCTCTGAGCCTCCGTGTCCTCATCTGTGAGGATAAGAATATTTACAGAACCTACAGTGAGCAAACGCATCCACGGCCCTCAGCACAGTGCCTGGTGCACAGAGAACACCAAGAAACTTAGCCTGCATCATGCAGATGCACCATGGGTATCATTTCCCTGTGTCTGCTACATTCCCATGTGCTCAGTGGGGATGAGATGTGCGCAGGGGTCCTGCTGGGCTGGAGGACCGTGAGGGTGGCAGGCAATAGAGTGCAAGAAGAAGGCTGGGTCTGTGGCCAGGCCAGGTGGGCACGGGGTCTAGTCACAGATTCACCCCCTCCTGGCTGGCGCGTCCCCAGCACAAGGCTTCTCCTCACCTACAGAATGGGTATAAAGCCTTCCTGGGGGACTTGTCAGTAAGGAGGAGCTAAGGGTCCCTCATCACAGGACTGAGGGCTGAACCTTCCCCGTTGTGTGTGGTCTGTTGTATGTGGCTACGTGTGTCTAGCGGTCGTGCGGATTTGTGACAAGGGAACACACAGGGCAATGAGAAGAAGGCTGATCTGATGTTGGGGCACCTGGCTTCTCTCTCAGCTCTAGGAAGAGGTTCCTAGACAAGGCCTTGACCCTTAAGAGCCTCAGGCTCCCCATCTGTAAAATAGACGTATCAAGACTGACCTCCCGGAGCCGTTGTGAGGGTTGGACAAGGCGACACGTATGGTTCTGTCAGCTCACCAACATCCCTTTGCAAATGGGAGGGAGATGGCAGTTCGAGACAGCCTTCCAGCTGCGATGGTGGTGCCGGTGCTCAATTTCCAGCCCCGCGACGCCGTGCTCCTTCCCGCACATGCGCACAGAGGGAGTGGCATGCTTGTGCAAACAGTGGCTTCTTCAGACTGGGCAGGCGGGGATCCCTTGGGATCCAGCCTGGGTCTCTGGACCTGTTGGGAGTAGTGGTTAAGCCTGTTGGCTCTGGAGCCGGGCTGCCTGGGTTTGAATCCCAACTCAGCCACCTCCTAGCTTTGTGAGTCCAGGGAACTGCCTTAACCTTTCTGTGCCTCTTGTTGCTCTCCTGAAATCAGAGACAATAACAGCACCCACCGCAGAGGGCTTTGGGAGGCGTACATTCGTTGAAACGGGTGAAGTGCTCCGTCACAGCCTGGTACAGATGTTTGTGGTTAGTCCTGAGTCAGGCCGGGTCTGAGGGGTGAGCGCCGCTGCCCAGTTCCCACGCCTTTCCTGGCCAACAGATAGCTCATCCCCTGGAACAGTCCCTTCTGAGCTCTGACCAGATTCCCTTAGGTGGAAGTTCCTAGAAGGGTGCAGCCTGGGGCAACGCAGCCAGAGCAAGCTGCTAAAATCATCATGCTGAAAAGAAGGACTTCTGTGGTACAGACATTTTTGAAAGTGAATGTTAATGAACCGCAGGGAAGAGAAATGGGGGGCATTGCCTGCAGGCCCCCCGCTAGATAGAGCAAAGCTAGCCTTTCTCTGCTCTGTTCCTTCTCCCCCTTCACATCCCTCCCACCCAGAGCCTCAGCCAGAGCCAAGTGACCTGAGGGGGTGGGGGAGTGGTCTTCGGCAGGGTCAGATGTCTGATACTCTGAAGTTCACATCCCACAGCCCACTCTCCCTTCTTGCTTTTACCCTGCCAGTGACCTCAGGAGGAGGAGATTATGAAGGGGTGGTGGAGGGGAGGGAGGGGTGATAGGAATGAGAAAAGAAATGGGGGGGGGCAGTTAGAAAGAGAGAAATAGGAAATGTGGAAACCACTCCACCCAAAGCAAGCAGGGGGCCATGGGCACACACAAATGTGCATGTGACAGAGTATGTACTCAAGTATGTGAAGGGGTGTGCGAGAGAGTATGCGAGTCAGCGCCTATTAGTGTGTGTGCATGAACGCCTGCATGTCTGTCTGTCTGGGAAGACACAGCGTCACAGCGGAAGGGACTTTTTCTGCCCAGACCCTATGTTGCAGGTGAGGAAAATGCGGCTTGGTAATGGGGTGTGAGAGGCGCATTACCCAGCACCTAGGGAAGCCTGGTACTAGGCCCTTGGTCTCTAGACAAGGAATCCAGGCTCAGCTTGGGGAAGAGAGGGACCAGAGAACACACTGGGGAGGAGGGCATCGGGAACTTTCCCCAATTCCTGCCCTTCCCCTCAGCCTCCCCTCCACACCCAGCTGTTTGTTCTGGCGGGAGGAAGAGGACCTGGAACGGGAGCAGAGACAGGAGCGGGGCGGGTGGGAGGCAGCCGCACAGGTCGCAGGAGCCCTGCGGGAAAGGCCCAGGCACCCGGCCTCCCTCTCTCCTGCAGACGTGGACTCCCCACCCAGCCAGGACGTGTCATCCGCGGAGTCTGCGGCAGTAGCTGTGCCTTTCTCCAGCTCTCCTGCCAGGCCCGGCTTTGAGTGTAGGGAGGGCCCTTCAGAAAGAGGCTTGGGCCGGTTCCCAGCTTGGCCAAGCTAAGCCCTAAAACAGAGGGAGGAGGAGCCAGCCTACCAAAGCTCTGGCCCTGCTCTACCCGCCCCTCCTCAGTTTCCCCACCT
This sequence comes from Micronycteris hirsuta, assembly GCA_004026765.1. Classification (NCBI taxonomy): domain Eukaryota; kingdom Metazoa; phylum Chordata; class Mammalia; order Chiroptera; family Phyllostomidae; genus Micronycteris; species Micronycteris hirsuta. Next base: position 4,049 of record PVJI01010705.1, on the reverse strand, counting down.
AGGAAATGGGGAAAAGGACCGGAAATCTGTCTGGGAAGTCCTCCAAGCCCCCTCCTTACTGCACTGGAGGAGCCCAGTCTCACGGGTTTTGCCCAAGGCTTCCCTCCCCCCCACTCTAGAGTCCCTGCCTACGAGGGGCACCCTTGCCCTTCGCATGGAGGAGGGGAAAGAGGGTCCACAGCCATGGGAGGGGAAGCAGCGGCAGCCAGAGCAGACATTCCCGATGACTCACAGGCCTGGAACGTCTTGAGAGGCAGCGGGGACAGCCCCCTGTTCAGCTGGGGCAGCTGGAGAGAGGACCCAGGAGCTGGGGGGCAGGGAAGCAAGGGGAAGGCAGAAGGTCAAGAGGCAGAGCTGAGGAGATTCTCTAGCCTAGTGGCAGGACTGAAGGGAAGGTCAAGGGAGGTGCTTGGGGGAAGGGAGCCTAACCAGGAACGGAACTCCCCGTGCACAGGGGCATGGAGCCTAGGTCAGACAGATGACCCCCACATGCCTCCAGGGAGCTCCCTTTCTGGAGAACTGTTTGAGAAGAGGAAGATGCCCTGCCCTTACCCCTTCCGGGGTCTGAGAATAACACCTTCCTGTTCTGCGGTGGCAGGGGAATGGCTGACATGACCTCCGAAGAGCACCCCTGACCCTGGTTTTGCCCATGCCAACTTGCTTCACAGTCACGCTCCTCCCATGACCCCAGTTCACTCCACTTATTGGGCTCATCTTTGGGAGGGGACACAGGCCCAGAGGGGGCTCAGGGAACACAACTGCTCCTCCAGATCTGCCTGACCTGGCAGGGCTCTGGGCTCAGGGCACCCATGTCTGTCTGCTCTTCCTCCCCAAGCAGTGGTTGCAGCTAAAGCCCAGTCTACGTGGCAGGCAGAGGGGGGCCTGCAAGGGAGGGGAGCTGGGAATGAGGTCAGCGGGTTGGATGGGCCAGGCCATGGCTGTGAAGGCATCTGGGCTGCAGCAGTCTAGAAGGTAGGGGCCTCTGGGTGGGCCACTCCCAGCCCCAACCCGCCATCCACCCGCCCACTGTGGCCTCTTTCCCGGCTCCTGCTCCTCCCTCTCTTCAGCCCACACTCCGCCCAGGCCAGATGGTTCACATCAAGCCTCTACCATGTGGCAGTTCTACTCTGCCCACCAGGTTCCCTTCCCCCTCTGGCCACACGGCTCAGCTGGGAGTCCGGGGCAGCTCTCTCACCCTGTCCCCACAGGCCTGGACTGGTATTCTGTGGGATCCCCGTGTCATGTCGACTCCCCACCCCCTGTTGTCCTCCTAACCCCTCTAGCTCCTCAGCCCCTACTACTCACGATCTTGAAATGAGGCAAGGCTCTTACCTCTGAGCCCTCAGTCTCAGCTCTATGACTTTAAGTAGGTTACTTCCCTTCTCTGGGCCTTAGTTTTCTCCTCTGTGCACGTTGGGGAGGGCAGGGCAGAATGAGCTCAACATTTCTTTTGAATTGAACATCTAGGCTATTTCCACTTTAGAACTGTAAGGTTCTAGAATCTAGTAGAAGTTGAAACACAACTTTGGAGGGGTCATCTGGTCTACCTCTTTGCCAGCTCTCAGGCCATGCTTTCTTGTTGCTGGAGATCCAGAAATCCCACCCACTTTCCTTGTATCTCCCCCTCTCCTTAAGGGCCACAACCTTCTAACTTGAGTTCTTTTGCTTCATCAAGGTATGTTTTCTGGGCAAGTCCTTGGCAAAAGGCTCACAGCCATACCCTGCTTAAAAGCAGTCACTGGCTCTCTATGGTAACCAAATTGATGATAAATTCCTCTTCTAGAATTCCAAGCCTCAAAGAGGGTGTCCCCAGTCTACCTGTCCAGACTTCCATGTTTCCTCTGCCCAAGACCTTCTCTCCCTCCCTCCCCTTGCACCCCTCACAAATATGTGTGTGTGTTTGTGTGTGTCTTCCCAGGTTTGGCATGCCTTCCCTCCCACCATCCCAATCCAACTCCTCATTCAAACCCTGACACCTGTCCTCACAGGCCTAGCTCAAAAGCAGCCTCTTCCATAAAACCACCTTATCTCTCATTGACATTCACATCACTCTGCATTTCTCCAGAGAATTCCATTTAACGAGCATGACACAGGCCAGCAAAGTGGCCATACTGCTACCCCATTTCACAGATTGGAGAAATGAGGTCCAGAGAGATGAAGCAACTTACTCAAACTCACAGAGCTGTGCTGCCTTGGGCGAGAGACATTTTTATGTTTATTTCCTTTCCTGATTCCCCAGTCTCTGAGGGCAGGAGCTGTTGTCCCCAGAGCTCCCTTGAGCACAGGCTGACCCCAGGAAGTCTGTAGTAACCATTCATTGAATAGAGTCAACCAGAGTGTCTGCAACAGATTCCGAACTCAGGATCTTCTTCCCCAAAAGGTCCTTGCCAAGCCTCCTCTCTTCCAGGGTACCACACCGTCCATCTCCCGGGTCAGAAGACCAGGACGCAGCTGTGCTCCCCATCACCACACTCCAAGTCCAATCCAACCCCAGTGCCTGTCAGTCCTGCTTTGCAACGGGCTCTTGCATTCATTCTCTTCTCTCAGGTTCCATTCTCTTCAACCTGGTCCAGGCTCTCTTCGGCTTTCACATGGGCACCTGCAGCAGCCGCCTTCCACCTTCCACCACCTGCAGCAGCCGCCTTCCACCTTCCACCACCTGCAGCAGCCGCCTTCCACCTTCCACCACCTGCAGCAGCCGCCTTCCACCTTCCACCACCTACAGCAGCCGCCTTCCACCTGCCATCACATGGGTCTTCCTTCAGAACCTACTCCACCGAGTGACCACGATGATCTTCTTCAAATGCAGACATGATTGAGACCCTCTCTGCTTCAGATATCCTCTGGGGCCCAAAGCTCTAAGACAAAAACTAACACCCCTAGTGGGTTTTGGGGGCCTGCCTGGCCTTTGCTTCCTGTACTCTAGCTATATTGGCCTTCTCTGGATTCTGTGGGCATCTAGAACTTGCTAAGCTCCGTCCTGTGCCAGAGCCTTTGCATATGTGGTATCGTCATACCCACCTCAATCCTCCACCCTGCCACCTACCCCTTACCTAAGTATCTCTATTCATCCCTCAGCCTAGTCGGGGGTGCCTTCCTGAGCCCGCAGGTCTCAGGTGGACTCACTGGAAAGCCTGCCACTCCGAGCTCTGCGTTTCTTCCCTGTATAAATGTGACAGTTACAATTGCATGTTTATAAATGTGATTTCATCCGTGTCTGTCTCTACCAGACATAAACTCCATGAAGGCAGACACTGAATGCCCAGCGCCCAGCAAATAATTGTTTCGTGGATTATTCTGGATCCTTTCTGTGTCCAAGCCAAACTATGTCCAAAGGGGTGATCTGCCCAGGGCTGGTGCAAGCCAGCAGAGTGGGATCCCTCCTCACTCCACCCCCTCCCCACCCCACTCAATCCATCCCAGCCCAGAAAGTCCAGGAATTTCAGGCTTGCTGAGAGGAATACTGGTGGCTGATACAGAAGTGAAAGACAACAGACACCTATGGCTGAGGCTCATTGACGGGGGAAATGGGAGGGGCGGGTGAAGGAAGGAGATCAGGATCTGGACAGGTGCCTCTGCCTCACACAGGCTGCTCTGCTCACTCATTTTTTTTTTTTTTTAAAAAACCCAAGCTTCAAAGGAATCTCTGCATCCATCTCCCCAACACTTCCACCAGACATCTGGTTGTGACGCAAGCCTCCGCCCCGCCCCTCCCAGCTGCGCTCTTTGCTCTCTGCTGGGGGGGCTTAGGCGTCGGGAGACGGGAGACGGAGCAGATGGAGCACCAGAGATGCCGGAAGAGAATATGAGAGAAAACCGCGGGGGTGGGAGTGGGGGGGGGTGGAGGAGTAGGATAAGCGGCCAGAGGCCGAGGAGAGTGAGAGAGGGAAAGAAAAGAACTAAGAAAAGGAGGGAAAATACCTGAAGAGGGAAAAGGTTAAGGGTGGGGGTGATAAAAAAAAAAATAGAAAAACGAAAAGAAGTGGAGAATGGGATAAAACAAGCACAGTGTTGAACCAGTCCAGAAAGGGGTAGATAACACTTCAATT
>PVJI01010704.1:0-59211 GCA_004026765.1 Micronycteris hirsuta | reverse complement strand
AGGCAAAATCTTTCCAAATACTTAGCCAGACCTCATTCATATTCACACACTTCATGTCATATTAACTCACCCAGCCTGATGCCCAGAGCTACACCCTCCAGATGACTGGCAAGGGTAGGCTTTAGCTTTTTAATACCCATCTTATACATATAGACCTATATATCCAGGATCTATGAAGTACACAGATGATTATTTAGGATTAATGGATCATCCAAAGCGCCAGTTGGCACGTTTTGAGTAAAAAGTGTAACAAATGCAGCTGTTTACTAATAAATAAAGCCTCAGCTGTAAGAGAAATAAATTAGATGCATTTAATTGGTAGGTTGAAAACCTCCCCTCTTTATTACAATGCCTCTTCTTGTTATTTTATGATGTCAGGGTAGATGGCAGACTGACAGAATGTTTATGAATCACAGTTTGCAGATGGCACTCTTGGTTCTCGGCAGCTATGAGCACAAGTAGCATGAGGCCTCAATAGCAGATTTTGCCAAAGACGACCCCCTGAGAATTAGCTGTCTCCATTTCTCTTGTGCCTGTCTCTCTGGCAGAACTCTACTTCACAAACCCACCTTCAATAAATTACCGCTGCCTCGCAGGGAATTTAAGAGAGATCACACCCAAGAACACCCTGATCTCTAGGTGAGCTCTTTATTGTTGCAGAAGAGGCTGGTGCAATGATTCTCAGAGCAGGCTTTGCACAGTTTCTTATAGAGGAAGATGACCAAAGAGCCAGCAGGACACTTCCCTCCCTGCATCTGATGGGAGTGATTTCCTAAGCAGAGCATAAGCTCCTTGTTCTTGGGATTCAGAGCTCCCCTAACTAATGACAGCTTGCCTTCATACAGCTGGGGATGGAGGAGGGTGGCTGGAGGGGTCATCCAGCCCATGGAGCTGAGGCTTCATGGCTTCTGTACTCCCCTCATTGCCCCTGCTCACTAGTCACCTCTAGGCTGGGGAACAGCACACAGGAGACAGGCAGTCATAATTGTCAACAGATTTGTACATTTTTGTCACTGGTTATACACATAATGGATTTTTATGCTAATGGGTTTTTCATTAGGAAAATTGGAATATTCAAACCCCCTTTTAGAGAACAGAATATAGTCTGAACACATAATAACAATAATGAGAGGTTTAATGATAATAACAGTAATGTTAATACTAGGAGCTACCATTTATTGTGTGTTTACTATGAGGTAGGCAGAAATCACTTCCCTCAGGGTTATGGAAGTTACCTTATGGCATTTTAAATCGCATTGATGGCATACCCTCTCTATCTTCTTGTTTCCTTTTTCAACCTCACGTGTTCACTCATGTGATTCCCGACCACATGTCCAGGACGGCCCTGAGAGAAATCCCCAGATCACTGCCATCTTGCTTCCACTTTTCCACTCTGTCTGGTGGGGACCCGGTGGACCCGGGTGATCTCTCCAGCTGTCTCATGAAGCTTGAACTAAAATACCTTCTGGAGGTGAAGCTGGGTGAGGTAGAGAAAGCACACAAAAATGTGTTAGTTGTTTGGTTTCAAACACATTTGGAAACCTTAGGTGGGAAAGGAATCAAATTCAAATGTTTTACTTTCAGATGAGGCTTCCTATCTCTCCCAAAGGGTTTACTTAAAACAAAGGGAAAGTCATCTATGTTATATAAAATATGTGTACATTTCTCTAAAGATCAATAACAAGGAAAGAATTTCTGCTCTTTCTACTTTGACATTGTACTGGAGTTTCTAACCAGCACAAGGCAATACATGAATATACACGTACATACATAATAGGTAAATAAAATTGAAGTCATCGAGATTAGGGGAGAAGTCATAGACTATCTTTATTTGCAAAGGACATGATTCTATATGTAGAAAATTCTATGGAATCTACAAAAAATGATTTCAGCATGATCACAGCATACAAGATTAATATAGAAAACACAACTATGTTTGTATATGTTAGCAATAAACAATCTGAAAATAAAATTAAGAAAATTATAATATAATGAATTACAAAGAACAAAATACTTAGGAATATGTTGAACAAAAGATGTATCAGACTAGTATTGGAACTAATCTGACACATCTTGGAACTTTGAAGGGTTTGTATTGAGTGTAAAATGTTTAAAGTGCTTTGAAAAGTAGTTCAGTAGTCTTTTTTTAAAAAATAAAGTTAAACATACACCACCACTTATCCCAGTAAATCTATAACTAACTAGTTTCTAAAGAATTGACAACATTTTATTCACAAAACAGTTGTACACACTGTTCATAGCAGTTTATTTACAGTAGCTTCAAGTTGAGAATATTCCAAATACCTTCATCAGCAAATGGAAAAAAAAAAGTGCTGTCTATTTATATACTAGAATATTACTCAGCAATTAAAAGGAAGAAACTACTGATTCATGCCATAAAATGAATGATTCTTTAAAATATTATGCTAAACAGAAAAATCCAGAGTACATATAGTATGCTTCTATTTATATGAAGTGCTAGAATAAGTGAATCTAATTTATAATGACAGAAAGCAGGTCAGTGGCTGTCTAGAGCTTGAGGTGGAGAAATTGCGTGCAAAGTGTCTGGAGGGCACTTTTAGGGGTGTTGGAAATGTTCTCTATCTTGATGGGCATATGGTTACAGGAATTTTTTTATTTGTCAAATCTCACTTACACTAAAAGTCCCTGCACCCTTAAAGAACTATACATTCGAAGTGGTTATAATTTATTATATTTAAATTATACCCTACCTAATAAATTTGATTTAGAAGTCAAATTAAAAATTACCAACACTGACATAAGAAGTGATAAACCTGAAATGAAGAGAAATCTTTAAAAACAACCTTACTTTTAAAACAGGCACTAAACATAAAAATTTTTATTACAATTCCTAATAAATATTCAGTGATTAATTATTTCCTATATTACATAAAATCTCAAGATCGTATAAAAAGAGATAAAACTTACCAACTTGTTTTATGAGCATAGTAAAGTCCTGGTGTCAAAAATGAGCAAAAACTGGAAAAAGGAAAATAAAAAAGAGGTCAAACTCTTTTATAAACATAGGTAGAATAATACTGAGAAAAATTTCAGGGTATAAAATCAAACAATGTAATAACACTAACAACATTAATAATTAGGGTTTATCACAGAAATACAAGGATTGTTCACACCAGAAAATTATTTTTAAATATAACTCACTCCATTAAACTATTTAAAAAATAAGTTATCTTAAAGAATAACTGAAAACTATTTGATAAAATTTAGAAGAGTTCTTATAAATTATTTTGGCAAGCTTTCCCTTAATTTATAAGAATATGTTTATTAATATATATTAATAATTAAGAATATATTAATTTATGGGACAATAAAAAGTAAAAAGATGTTTGACTATAAATAAAGGGTATGACTTTTATTAATTGCAGATGTTATTATTTAAATGTATAAAATTAAGGAGCAAACCATGAAAGTCAATTAAAACTTATAAATGAGTTCAGTAAGTTAGCTTGGTATATGACTAATAAATAAAAATCACAGCTTTCCTGTTATTAGCAAAACATTTAGGGGGAAAAAGATTACATTAAAGTCTAAAATCTTCATAAGATATAGAATCTCTGGAATTAACCTAGCAGAAAATATTTTAGAAGCATATGAAGAAAATTATAATATTTTATTAGGAGATATTTAAGCAGAACTGAATAAACAGGGAAGCATTTATTCAATTTTGTAAAGCCATTAAGTATCACTAAGTTAATCTATGAATTTAAAGTTTATTCTAAAGAAATGGTTCATAAAAAGGCCAAAAATTTTTGAAAAATATGCATAAAATTAAAATTTCATTTCAGCTAGACAAAGAGAGTGAGAAAGAGAGAAAGAGTGTATGTGTGTGTGAGAGAGAGAGAGAGAGAGAGAGAGAGGTGAAAATGTGGCCAGTTGCGTAATCTACACCAAATTTTTCTTTTACTGAATTTACCCTCTCCCTTATTCAAGGCAATGTGCTTAGATAATAAAACATATTTCTCAACCTGTTTTGCAGTTAGGCGTGACCGTATATTCTCGTACATACTAATATCCCTGTGCAAGTCTTCTGAGAAAGCCCCTTTAAAGAAGGCATACTCAGCTCCCATACGTCTTCTGCTTTTTGCCTTCCTTCTTTTTTTAAATCTTTACTATATATTTTTCCATTACCATTTAGTCTCCTTATACCCTCTTTCCCTAGCAATCACCACACTGTTGTCCATGTCCATAAGTCCATTTTCCTTTTTCCCTCCTTCTTATTCTTGCTTGGAACACATATGTAATGATGGAGGCAAAGCAATCATCTTGCAACCATGAACTAACGACCTGAGTATGAAAACCACAGTCAAGATAGTTTAGCAAAATGTGAGAGGCCTCTATTTCTGAATTCAACAAGGACCATATCAATCCAGGCACTCTCGATTTTTCAGCTTCCTGTTATGTGCAAACGATAAACCTATTTCATTGAGCTATTATTGGAGGTTTTCTGTTGGTCTATGGCACAAGGAAGAACACAATCCTTATCTATAAAATGCTTTAAAGCTACAGCAAATAAAATGCTGTTCATTGTATTAATGCTAGAATAGACATATGTGTGAACAGACCAGAATTTATATTTGTAAATAGATATGTATAATATATATATATATAAAAAATATTAGTCTTTGATAAAGTAGGCATTTAAATTCAGTATCATGTGTGGTGCAGATTATTTGAAGCATCCAACAGATGAAAAAAGATTTTACCAGGACAGATCTCGCCATATTTGGAAATGTTTCCTTATTCTTATAGCCTGCCCCTCTCTAGCAGCGCAAGTGCATGGTGTCCTCCCTTTTTGGACCACGGCTGCTCTCTGTACACTCTGCCTTTCCTGTCACAGAGCATCCCAGCTCATTGCCTTCCATTATGGAATTTCCTCATCCCTGGTTTTCATCACTGTCTGCTCATGTGGGTTTTTGTCTTGCTGAGCCTCAAGTTGGTGCCACACAATCCCTAACATTGGACCTTTCACAATTGGTAAATTCTTGCTGATTGACTCCTTAACTCAAAAGTCAATTTTCCTGTTAATGTTCACGATTCTATCCTCTACACTTTTTTCTGCCACCCATTTATGTTGATTGATTAGGTCAGAAGCTCAAGCTTTTCATTTAGTTCTTCTTAACACTTTTGTCATTTAAGTCCATTAGTATTTGAATAGTGGATTTTAAAATATTATATTAAATTTTATTGCTTTTTGACAAAGGCAGTTCAAGAATAATTTCTGAATATCTTATTGAAACCATAAAATGTCAGAGTTACAAGGGCCCTTAGAGATCATCTGCTATTACCTCTTATTTAACAGATGGAGAAACTGCAGCCCAGAGGGGGGAGTGATTTGCCCATTGTTGCACATCTCATTAGTGAAGGTGCTGAAGACAAAACCCTAGAACTTTCTTGCTTTTCAACTTAATCACCAGCTTTTTGGGTTTTCTTCATTGCTATTGGAGGAGTCACCCTGATTTATTTTCCTGTTATCAGTAGGGGATTACTGTTCTTCACTGTCAGGAGGAAATGGGCTAATAAAGAATAACTCCAGTTTCTTCCTCCATCATTTCACTTACTCTCCTCAGGACATGAGAAATGATTTATCTAATTGGAGAAGTGGCAAGAACCTGACAACTCTGTTAATGTAAATGGCTTAAATGCTCTATCAAAAGACATAGGGTAGTTGAGTGGATAAGAAAACAACCACCATATATATGCTGTCTACAAGAGACCCACCTCGGAATGAAATATACACACAGACTAAAAGTAAAGGGATGGAAAAATATTTAATGCAAATGGAAATGAAAATGAAAATAAAATCTGTAGTAACAATACTTGTATCTGACAAAATAGACTTGAGAACAAAGGTTACGTATACTACAAAGGGAGCCATCCAACAAGAGAATATAAGTCTTGTTAACATTTATACATGCAACATAGGAGCACCTAAATATATAAAAAACATCTCAGTGGACATAAAGGGAGAGATTGACTGTGATACAGTCATAGTAGGAATTTTTAATACCCCATTGACAGCAATAAATAAATCTTCCAGGCAGAAAATCAACAAAGAAACAATGGTCTTAAATACACACTGATCAGATGTATTTAATTGATATCCTCAGAGCATTTCACCCCAAAGCAGAAGAATATACATTTCTTTCAAGTGCACATGAAACATTTTCAAGAATAGAACACATATTGGACACAGAACAAGTCTCAACAAATTTAAGAAGGTGAAAATCATATGAAACGTCTTCTCTGATCATAATGGTATAAAATATGAAATCAGTCACAAGATAAAAATTGAAAACCCCACAAAGACATGGAAGCTAAATAACATGTTAATAAACAATGAGTGGGTTAACAATGAGATCAAGGAAGAAATCAAAAGATACCTTGAAACAAATAAAATGAGAACACAACCCAAAATCTATGGGACATAGTGAAAGTAGTCCTAAGTGGGAAATTCATAGCATTACAGGCCTACCTCAAGAAACAAGAAAAATTTCAAATAAACACTCTAACTTTACACTTAAAGGTACTAGAAAGAGAACAACAAACAAAGCCAAAAATGAGTAGGAGGAAGGAAATAATAAAGATCAGAGCAGAAATAAAATGAGTCTAAAAAATCAATATAAAAACCAAGAGCTGGTTCCTTGAAAAGATAAACAAGATTGAAAAACCTTTAACTAGACTCATCACGAACAAAGAGAGAGGACCAAAATAAATAAAATCATAAGTGTAAGAGGAGAAGTAACAATTGACACTAAGGAAATACAAAGGATTGTAAGAAAATATTACAATCGACTATATAGCAACAAATTGGACAATCTGAATGAAATGGATAAATTTCTAGAAACATACTGTTTTCTTAAGCTGAATTAGGAAGAATCAGAAAATCGGAATAGACTGATTATAACTAATGAAATTTAAGCAGTAAAAACAAACAAACCAACATAGGTCTTGGACTGGATGGCTTCACATGTGAATTTTACCAAACATTCAAAGAAAAACTAATGCCTATCCTTCTCAAACTATTTCAAAAAATTTCAAGAGGAGGGAAGAGTCCCAAGCTTATTTTACAAGGCCAGCATTATCCTAATTCCAAAATCAGATAAAGACACTACAAAGAATCAAAATTATAGACCAGTATCTCTGATAAATATAGATGTTAAAAATACTCAAGCAAATGTTAGGAAACTGGATCCAGCAATACATTAGAAAGATCATACACCATGACCATGTGGGATTTATTCTGGGGATAAAAGTTTGGTACAATAAACAAAAATCAATAAATGTGATATGTCACATTAAAAAATGAAGGATAGAAATCACATGATCACATCAATAAATAAAAAAAAAAAGGATAAAATCCAGCACCTATTTATGGTGCAAACTCTCAGCAAAAGGAAACATACCTGAACACAATAAAGGCTATAGATGACAAACCCACAGCCAACATCATGTTCAATGAGCAAAAACTAAAAGCGTTTCCCTCAAGATCAAGAACAGGACAGGGATGTTCACTTTTGCCACTATTATCCAACATAGACCTGAAAGTCCTAGCCAAAGCAATCAGACAAGAAGAAGAATTAAAAGGCATCCGAATTGAAAAGGAAGAAGTAAAACTGTCTTTATTTGTAGATAATATGATATTGTACATAGAGAACCCTCAAGGTTCCACCAAAAAACTACTAGAACTGATAAATGAATTCAGTAAAAGAGCAGGTTACAAAATAAATATCCAGAAATCAGTCACAGTTTTATACACAAATAATGAGCTATCAGAAAGGGAAAATAAGACAATAATCCAATTTATAATTGCATAAAAAATAAAATACCTAGGAATAAATTTAATCAAGGATGAAAAAGACCTGTACTCAGAAAATTATAAGACATTGAAGAAAGAAATTGAAGAATATACAAATAAGCGAAAGCACATACCATGTACATGGAAGGCTTGGGGACTGGGTGAAAAAGATGAAGGGATTAAGCAAAGAAAAACAAACTCATAGACACAGACCAGAGTATGGTGATCACTGAGGGAAAAGGTGGTGGGAATAGGTAGAGAGGGTAAAGAGGGATAAATGGTAATAGAAGGAGACTTGACTTGGGGTGGTGAACACACAATACAATGCACAGATGATGTATCATGGAATTGTACACCTGAAACCCATATAATTTTATTAACCAATGTTACCCCAATAAGTTCAATAAAATTATTTACAAAATAAAAATGCATTGCATCTTACCTTTCTGATTCTAAATAAGTAAATAAATATCAAACCAAATTATTCTTACATTTAAAAAAATTGCTCGAGTACATTTATAATTAACCTGACTCCTGTTTTTACAGAAAAGAAAGTTGCGAACCAAGAATAAATTATATTGCCTTGTAAACTGTGAACTGCAAACTTGTGAAGTGAGGGTAAATTAATTGTGACCAGAACGTGGTCCCAGCCCAGCCATGACTAGGTCTCATAATAACTGAGAGACAACTGAAAAGAAGAAATATGTCCACACTAAGCCCAATTTTTCTATTTCATTTCTGGGGGACTGACTGCAAGCAGCCTTACTTATGCAATTGCTAGGCTGGGATCTTGCCCAGATGCTTGAAGGTGACTTTGACTCTCAGTTGCTTGTCTTTTGATGGGCAAGAGCAGGCTCCTTTGTCATTGCCTTGTAGCACATGGCCCAGCCTCTGTTTAACTTTGGCATTTTATCCAAGAAACTTTTCCTTTCCAAACAACCCATCCTCCTTTGAACCTCAGAGGAAAAGCAAGGTTCTGCATGCTGCCATAGCTGCTGACTGTAACCAAAGACAAGTGTGAAAGGCAAATGGATCCTGGCTGACATGTGCTTTACTTTCTTGGCCATAGACAATGGATGGGGTCAGGTTATATGTGTTTTCTTGGCATTTTATGAGCCTGATCTGTAGCAATGAAAGAGTAAGTGAACATTCACACAAGAGTATGCAGGCAAAGATCTCTTAAAGCAAAGAAACTTCCATTTTATTTAATCTGTTCATTACATAGGTTAGCCAATTCGAATGTGTTCAATATATTTATTTATTATGTTCTACTGTACTGTATGCATGTACACATAAGACAGTATGTGTAGTCTCTGAGAACACAGCATTTAACAGAAACCTAAATGAAGTGAGCCGTGTGAAAATCCCAGCACTGGTTACCAGGCAGAGGCAAGTATAAAGGCGCCGAGGTGAGAGCATCCTAGTGTGTTCTAAGAGCAGCCAGGAGTTCACTGTAACCAGACAGAGAGAATAAGGAAAACATTGAGAGGTGCTGAGGTCCACAGGAAGCCAGGAGTTAGAGGCCAGAAGTCCAAGATCAAGGTGATGGGAAGATTGGTTTCTTTTAAGGTCTCTCTCCTTGGCTTATAGATAGCTGCCTTCTCACTGTCTTCACATGGTTTTCTCTCTATGTATTCTAATCTCCTCTTCTTATAACTACACCTCTCAAATTGAATTAGAGCCCACCCTGGTGACATCATTTCAACTTAATTACCATTTCAAAGAGGTACTGGGGGTTAAGACTTCAACATATAATTTGGAGGGTGGGGCATAATTCATCCCATTCCACCTGTGTGGGAGGATTTTCCCACTGCTATTTGTCTCTGACCTCCTGTATTGGAAGTTATGAGAAGCCCCAGAAGTACAGCGAGCAAAACACAGAATTTGAATTAGATAGTCTATGGTATGACTGACTACCAGTTGGGCACTGAAGTGGATGTAGGTTTGGAAAGAGCATTAACTATACTTGTTACCAACTGTAAGCTCTGGAATTTATTCAGAATTTATGAATGGATTAATGAAAAAAGAGCTTCTCATTATCTTGGCATGTATTTCTGAAACAATTTATACTTTAAACTTGGATGTCAGGAATATCTTTTTTTTAAGAGGCTGACAAAAACTTCTCTGTTGAGTTGGGAAAGTCTCACATTCAAACAGCCAGTTCCTTCCTTTGCCCTGAGAAGTTCTGAAGAATAAAATAGGTCACCATAAACTGAGGCAGTATTTTCAACTTGACATATTGGTCTCTGTGTTCTTTGGCTGTCCTCAGTAACAGAAATTTAAGAACAGTGTTCAAACGAAGAAGCTAATAATCTGCCTGTGTCAAGTTTGGGGCTCGGCTTGATTCTGTCTCATATTTAAGAAGTGACATTGGCATAGCAGGGCAACTTCAGGGATTGATTGACTTAAATAGAGAAGGGCTGGAAATCCTTCCTATGTCCAAAAGGAGACATTTAGAATGGTAAAAGAAATTGAAAATGTTTCACCTGTTAAATAAAAAGGGGAATGGGCAAAGCAATCAAATTACCTGTTTTCACATATGCAAGAGTGTCATAGGAAGGAGACTAAGAGCGCGTATCTCCAAAAGGCAGTTCTAAGACAACTGTGTGAAAATATCAGAGAGCAGACTTGAGTTCATAAGGAAAATCTCCTAAGTGAGCGGCTCAACAGTGCTTCTAAAGGTAGGAGGAGGATTATGATTAATCTTCACTGTGCTCTTCATATTTTTCTGTATTTTCCCATGTTTCTGGTCTGTAAAGAATTTATGTTATAATCAGAGAAGAAAGCAAATACATGCTATAATGTAAAGATAAAAGAGAACTAATATTTATTGAGGAAATATTATTTGCCCGGTGTTTGACATATTACTGGATAAACCAGGAACAGTCTAAAGTTGGTTGGGTATGTGCATGAAGTGTATATGTATATTTCTAATTTCTGCCCCCATATATGCTATTTTTATCATCTTTTATTAACTTTTGTTATGAGTGCTATAATTTTTCTGGTCACTTCAAGTTATTAAAAGTTCAGTTCAGTACAGCATTAAATTCCACACTCATTAATCACCCCTCCTTGCCTTCCAGTCCAAGCTTAACCATGGCTCCAGAGAACTGCAACCATGTAGTGTGTGTGTGTGTGTGTGTGTGTGTGTGTGTGTCCCAAGCTTCTGCACTTTCTTTCCTCGCCCTTCTCTCTCCTCTCCTTCTGGTTCTACTTGTTCAAGAGGAAGGGATAACGGGAATGGGGGAAAGTACTTTTATTTAATTGAGTCTGAAAACATGCCTTCTACTAGATGTTGTTACTCCTAAGAACACAGATTAGTCTGTGTGGAAGATTTCCAAATGAGGGCTCTACCCAGTACCTCAAGTGTATATTCTTGCAGTTTCGCAATTGGGATATTCCATTCCTACCCTATTTTTTTCCTCCATAAACTACATCTCCAGCAGTATACCTTATCCTCTTGCAGTCAAGGTCCCCATGCCTATGTGAAGTTGCTCTCCTGGGCGGCGCTGGCAAAATGATCCCAAATCACCTTCACTGGAGGCTCTTGACCCATAGGAAACTTACCCATCATTACTGCATCAAGTGATGGGCATGAACCTGTATAAAATCTCTATTCTCTATTCGAATCTTTTTTTCTGTGCTCAGAGAGGTACTGGGTAAATCTGAAATTTACTGCATAAGCAGTTGTCTAACCAGGGAATGAGATGCAAGTCTCTCCTTCTTGAAGGTATTCCTGTTCTTTGGCATTGATTCTCTTGGGGCCTCCCTCACTGGCTTTGAGACAAGGAGGAAAAAGCAGTAGCACACCTCTACCAGGTCAACTACTCCTAACTCTCATGATGCTTGCTTTCTCCTTTGTCCTTTTCTTTCTTCACTTTCAAGAAAGGAAGAGCTTCTTCATCACAAGTAGCAGCAGAGGTATTTGCCTACTTCTTACTGAGCCCAAGAAAGGCCCAGTTGCTGGTAGCTCCTTAGTTGTTTTTGTTTTCTATTATGGAGTTAATGCTTTTTTACCCTTAGTTTGGAGGTAGACTCCAACTCTAGACCAGTAGTAAAAATCCCATTTACTATCCATGATTTATACCCAATTCCATTTAATACTCATGAAAAATTATGAAGAGATACTACTGCCATTTTATTCAAAAGAAAATTGAGACTACAGGCTAAGAAAGTATCTAATGTGATTCCCAGTAAGGGGAAGACCTAGGGGTGAACCCAGGCCTGGCTGACTTTCAAGGTTTTTCTTTGTCTACTCTACCAGTGATGGTCATCAATGTAGCAGAGTTTAAGAACGTGCTCTTATCTAGAAGCTCACGATTCATAATGGCCAGTCATCTTCTCTAAGACTTAGGTTCCTCCTCTTCAAAAAAGGGATAAGTATAGTGTCTATCCTCAAAGGACTATTTGGAGGATTAGATATCTGAACTAAGTCTAAAGTGCTTAGCTTGAAGCACTTTATAAGAGCTCGATAAATGCTAGTGATTGTGTTATACAAAGGGGTCTTACATACACATTCCCCTGGTTAATATATGGTTGATATAAGGTTAATATAAGGTTAATATAATATAAGGTGTTCAGGGAAAAAATAAAGTTAATATAAGGTTTTCAGGGGGAAAAATCTTACAAATGGAGAGTAAGCACACATGGGCTCTGGGTTCTCATCCCAGGAGAGTTGGCTCAGACAGACGGCACTACTGGCTGCACCACAAAGCATGTTCTAATAGATGGGGACCCTGCCCCCACAACACCCTTTCTGTGCTAAGGGAAGAGAAGTGGGGATCATCTGACTGACTTCCTGCTTGTAAAGAGAGGACCTTCCAAGTGCAGCCTCTGGTATCAGCCTATTTCTATAGAGCTCAGGCATGTTGAAGTGGCTTCCTGCAAAACTACTGATAAAAGTAAGGAAATGAGCTCTCACAAGTATCCCAGATTCATCTCTCCTTGCAGTTATTACATTTGCTGTAGCTTTGTTACAAATATTAATGATCTACCTTGTAACGATAGTGATAATATACACAGAGGATTATACACAGAGCTACTTACAAATAATGAGCTCCCTGTCCCTGGAAAAGGTTCAGCGGAGGCTGGGTGGCCGTCTTTCAGCCATCTGAGGAGAGGATTCCAGCACTGGGTTAAAGGTTAAGGAGATGACCTGAAGTTTCCTGTTCAGCTCTGGATTTATCCCAGTCTCTGAGTGACTTGAACTGGCTGCATGCATCCAAGTCTTCTTGGCTTAAACCGCTCCATGCGCTTTCCCTTCTGAAACAGAAAATGCACCCACCCTCAAGGGTGCCCCATTTGTCTGCACCACTGAATGGTAATGCTGACAAAGAAGAGAACCAGAGCTCATTCCTTGAGCCAAAGATGCCACATTTGTTTTTCCCTTTCCCAAATATGCAGACAGTGTATTCAGAGAGCCCAACGGCTCAGCTCTTGTTATGTATTACTCCTAACAGACATGTTTGCTCACATCCATGAGGCTGCACTGTGAGATGATTCCTTTCACTTTTTCCCATATTATGTTTGATATAGATGCAAGCCAGATTATTGATAATGTGGCATAATCTCACCAGAATGATCAATTTCTTCCATTCTAGAACCAAAGAACATTCGACTTTATCTGAGGGAAGTCTTATTCATTGGATAACTTCAGATTCCCATATCATTATTTGTTACCAAAAGAAACACTGCTCTAGGCCAGACTCACGCAGTCTCATTTCTTTGGGTTTACAAAGATTTTTCAGGTTGGTTTAGTGTGAACTGCTGGTGATCAACTGCATCTGTGAAAGTTAATGTCCTGTACCTTAGCCCAGATGAATAAATCCATCTCTTTATTGGCACCATGAGGACTTCTCTGTTTTTTGAACATGTAAAGTTCTTTTTTATGCATTGGGAGAATTTTTCAGCCAAGACCACCTGATTTCTGAAACAGGGTTTTTGTGTGTTCCCAGTTAAATAGAAAAGGCAAAGATGAAAAATTAAAATAATATAAAGATAGAAAAAAGAGAGAGAGAAAGCCAACCAACCACACTGAAAAACATTTAAATCCATTTCTTTATGGACTAAATTTCCTCAAACACAGAAAAAGCCAAGAAGTTGGAAGCTTGTTTTTTTTCTCTGTTAAATATTACTTTCTTTCAATTTATTTTTATATTGGTAGATGATGTGAGACTCATTACATTTTATAGTCCTGAACAAAATCTTACAATTTCTTACTAATATTATGCAATGACATAATGCCATTTGTAGAGGTGTCGCATAAAGCAATTGACTTTTACTGGCTTCTGATGGCAGGACTTGCCATTTTATATTCTGTTTTATGTAAGCGTTTTCCAAATTTATCGACCTCACAGGATTTCTCAAGTTGCTTAATTATGGTAGGAAGAAGATATCTCTGTGGCCTGACACGGGAGCCTATTAAAGCCCCTTTAAAAAAGGGAATGTAAGAAGTGGGGAGGTGAGTGCAATGAACATTCAAGGCATGCTTACCATGGGTGGGATGCTGGAATATAGGGATAAAAGAGGCACCTACCATGAAGTAGGCACAGCCTTGACATTCTCCTGCAAGGTGTTTTAGTTTCCTAATTTCACAGACGAACAAACTGAGGTTCAGTTGTTACGTCCAATGTCACAGCAGCTATTAAGTAAGTAAAAGTGCTAGAATATCCACTCCCGTTTGACTGGAAGTCCATGCTGTAGAGTCACAAAATACAGCAATCCTCACATCATGGTGGATCAGTCTCTCCGGGGAACCCTTGGAAAGGGGATAGGCCAGGTAGTCTTCTTCCATTGTATACTACTCAACCATTAAAAAAAGGAGGAAATCTTACCCTTTGCAACAGCATGGATGGACCTGGAAAGCATTATGCTAAGTAAAATAAGCCAGTCAGCCAGTCAGAGAAAGACAAATGCCATATCATTTCACTCATGTAGAATCAAATGAACAAGGTAAACTAACAAACAAAACAGAAACAAACTCATAGATAGAAAATAGACTAACAGCTGTCAGGGGGGAGGAGGGTTGTGGAGCTGGGTGAGAAAGGTGAAGGGATTAGGGTGAAACAAACAAACGCACGTACACAGACAACAGCGTGGTGATTACCGGATGGGAAAGGGGGTTGGGGCAGGTAGAAGAGGCTAAAGGGGGATAAATGGTGATGGAAGGATACCTGACTTGGGGTGGGAACACAATACCATACAGAGATGATGTGTGATAGAATTGTACACTTGAAGCATGCACACTTTTATTAACCAATGTCTCCTCAATAAATGCAACTTAACACAGGGAAGAAAGAAAAAGTGGGGAGGTCCTCATTGAGACTTTCTACCCAGAGGATGAAGGCTCAGGAGACCTACCCAGTGGATTAAAAAATGGTAAGATTTTGTTTATCCCCATGATTCCCATTTATTTGTTTTCAAAGTTTAATTAAAGGACTTCTGTGTCACACCAAGGAAATGAGACTACATTTTGTGAAAAATATGCAAGATGTGAAAGTGGTCATTGTAGCTCCCCAAATCTGATATTCCACCCACATGTTACTGACTTTCTCCCCTGGCATTACTGAGTTTCTCCCCTGGGGTGTCTGCCGTTCTCTTTTTGCCTATCCCTGTACCCTCCACATCTGGATCAAGCAGCACTTTTTAAGTAAGAAAGAGAGAGGGGCAACAGGATTATTGGCAGAAAAGAAGAGTCCAAGTCTCACCAAATAATAGAAGGTCAATGCCCTACCAGGCCCAAGAGATTGCTTAAAGAAGCTTTTGATTTTTATACTGAAGGAACTTTGGGTCCTGAATGGGGAAATAAAAACTCATTTGAAGCTTCTGTCTCCACTGACCCATCCCTGTCAGTTGGAAATCGTGCTTGGCCATGGGATAAAATAGGAAAAAAAAATTTGAAGCAAAAAATGTGGTAAAATATTTAATAACATAAATAACATTCAGACTATAATTCTACTACATTTGGACTATTAGATGCACCCCCATTTTCCTCCTAAATTTAGGGGGTAAAAGTGTGTCTTATAGTCCAAAAAATATGATAGCCACAAACTGATGGTCTGACTACCAACCTCCATTTCTTGGTAAGGGCTATGATTGGTGGCACTCCGAGTTTACCACTCTGTCATCAATTACCACAAGGATCTTATGATTCTGTCTTGCTCACACTGATCTTATGGTCTTCTGTATGCTTGCTCACTGGTCCTCAGGACCATTTTTATTTCTTCCAGTCCTAAATGAAGCAAAAATCATTTACCTCTGTGGTTGGAGTAGAGTCTCAAGTCCTTGGATGCATGCAGGCAGTGTCCTTGAAATTAGGTAATTCCGAGACTTAGGGGAAGGGAAGAGAAAAGGTGGAGCTGTGATTTAGATGGAAGAAGAAGGACAGGTGGGAGTAACTGGGCAAGGATTCTTCCACTTGAGAGACAGAGGAGTGACTTTCATTAGGTGCCTCGGGAGCAAAAGGTAGGAATAAAGAACAGGCTACCCTTGAGCATGGATGTGCTACCTAATAGACAACCTGTCCTTCAGCATTACTGGCACGGTTGGCCCCAGTCAATGTGAACTGACTGAACAGAGAGAGAAATGTTGGACAATTTGATAAGGATAGGGTCCAGGAGGAAGAACTTGGCTCCGGGAACAGTGTAAAAACAAAGAGTTAGTTGTAACTTCCCTCCTAGTGGTGTTCCGGTGATATACCAGCACCATCACATGGGATATGGTACTTGTCTCCTTCTTCACTGTTTTGAGCAACTAGTAGGAGTGATGTGTTATTCCCTGTATATCCCAAGTCAGCTGCCACAGTTTCTCATGTGCAGCAGGCACTCAGAAAAAGTTTGTTGAATGAACCAGTCAATGTAT
The DNA here is from genome assembly GCA_004026765.1 of Micronycteris hirsuta. Classification (NCBI taxonomy): domain Eukaryota; kingdom Metazoa; phylum Chordata; class Mammalia; order Chiroptera; family Phyllostomidae; genus Micronycteris; species Micronycteris hirsuta. The sequence continues at coordinate 42,515 of PVJI01010704.1, read as the reverse complement.
GAATAACTTGTCCAAATTAACACAGCGAGTTTAATAATTCGACTAGGACCCAATCCCAGGGCTTCAAACCCAAGTCCAGTAGTTTTTCCAAACATTTTCTCTTTTCATAGACACAGAAGGATGGGTAAATAAAATAAAAGACACCACGGCTCTGATCGAAGGAGACATTACATAGAGCAGAGTTAAAATGCACTTTTCTATTCAAAGCACTGACTCTGCTCAAGTAGCAAGGCTACCATCCCCTCTTAGTCAGTAACTCTGGTTTCCAGGAAGTGTAACTTCTGAAGCACAGAATATCTTTATTCAATTTACATTAACAAGCAGAGGATGCATTACAATATCGAACATAGGATACTCGTGGCTTTGAGACTTAAGATTGGAGGTTTTTGTCTCTCTAGGTAAGGATTTTTTCCTGACCAGCCTGTGGCTGCAGAGCTGCAGTCAGATCTAAGGAACCTGAATATCAGCAAGGAGAAATGAGTGTTTTTTAAAGATTACTGTGATGCCAGCTGGGTTACTGGTTAAATTACTAAAGATGAAAGGAACAGTGATGGCCACCTAGTCCAGTGGTTCTCAAGTAGGAGTAATCTCATCCCTAGGAGCCATTTGGCAATATATGCAAACATTTTTGATCAACAACTAGTGAACACTCCTGACATGTAGTGAGTAGAAGCCAGGGATGTTAAATAGACCAACATGCATAGGACAGCCCCCCAACCAATAAATAATTATTTGGTCCAAAATGGCATTAGTGTTGCTATCAAAAAACACTAATCTAGTTCATATATCTATCCAGAGTAGAATTCATGTACAGTGATTCTGATGGGGAATTTTCTAGCCTTTGGTCGAATACATTGAAATCCAGTGCTCACTGTTCCACCGGTAGCTTGTTCCACTACTGGACAAATGCCAGCTTTGTTGTTTGTTCTTGGTGCCCCCAGAATGCTGAATGCATATTACCACACTGTTTTATAATTATTTGATTATGAAATAAGCATTAGCTTTATCCATGGGATGGTGAGCTCTTTGAGGGGCTGGACCCAGTTCATATTTATCTTTCACTCCAAGCTTCGGCACTTTGTCTGATACAAAAAAAAAATTACTTGATATAGGTACAATGAAAATAAAAGAATGAAAGATTAGTGGTCTTATATTCCAAGCTTTATCCCGTTTCAGGACTGAACTTTTTATGCTTGGGTTTAGACAACGAACCTCTGGGCAACGAAACTTTTCTCTTGGACGGGAGTTGGGAGACACAGCATGCCGCATCAGGCTCTATTTGCCCTTTGCCTCTAGGCAATCCTTGTGAGTTTGTAAAACTATACATACTCTTACTTTGCACTTTTCTTTCACTGGAACCTAAATTTCCTATAAAAGTGCTGACACTGGGGGCAAATGGAAAATATTTTATAATCAACAAGTTTAATTTGCTGAGTGCTTTGCATTAAAATCAGTGAAGTTGAGCTGGCCAATTCCCAAACTCCATTGCCAAACTGAGAAACACTTTCTCGGTCTTGCTTTCAATGGCCTTACGCCATTGGACCACTGAGCTTGGACCAATATTAGAAGGAAGGAAAGAGTATGGAAACTAATTCTCCTGTGGGGTTGAGAAAGTCAGAGTAATTGACCACGCTTTTCCAATTTCAGTTTAAAGTCTGTAAATAATAATAGCAACTCATATGTGTAAAGAGCTTACATATAATTTTCACAACTGTCTCACCTTCTGAAACAGTAATAAATGGCCACTAGGAGGTGGGGATTCCAGAAAATAAGGAAAACCATAGGATAAGCATAATATTAAAAAATAATATTAATAATAAGATTAATAATAAGCATAATATTAAAAAATCTATTTTTTAATACAACCAATTATTTTTGAAAGAAAATGTGAGGCAAGCAATTTGTTAAATTAGTACATTAATATACCATGGCATAGACTTCACCATTGGCATGTCTTTTTAGATCAAACTATCTTCAAAAATATTCTGCATTCATGGTAGGGGTGCTTAGACCTATATTTCTAGACTGTTCTCCCACTCATGTTTGTAAGAAAACAGTGGAAAGGTTGACATAATTTGGTATACATTATCTTTTTTAATTTTACAAGAAATTTATTGCTTTTTATATTCTCCTGGAATTTTCTTTTACTCTCTTGTTTATTCTTTTATTTAAATATGTTTTATTTGTTTATTTTTAGAGAGAGGGGAAGGAAGGGAGAAAGAGGAGAGAAACATTAATGTGTGGTTGTCTCTCATGCTCCCCCTATCAGGGACCTGGCCCACAACTCAGGTATGTGCTGTGACTGGGAATCAAACTGGTGACCTCTTGGTTCGCAGGCCAGTGCTCAATCCACTGAGCTACATCAGCCAGGATGCTTTCTCTTGTTCATTCTTCAAACACATTCTTACACATTCTCCAAGCCTCAACTCAAATGTTGGATTCTTTTTGAAGATTTCTTTGACTCTTTGGCAATGGGTCCCTTTTCCAGGCTCCGCTTGCCTGTGTTCAGCCACTTTCAACCTATATTATAATGAGCTATTTATATGTCTGTCCTTCCTGTTAGATAGGGGTCTCCTGTATGGAGGACATCATATCTTAACCTCTTCATGGTATCATTTCCATAGAAACAATTGCAATAACTGAACTTCATAATTAGTCCATAGTAAGAATATTCTTTTCAAATATTTCCAAGAAACTCTGATCATAGTTTGCACTTTGTAATTAATCAACTTTTATTTGATTTATGTATACTTATTGCAGTTCTAGTGTAAACATGGCCCTGTGTTTGGTTATATAAAGAATATGTACGAAGTGTCGGGAAAGTACTGAAATATTTGGAGCATCTACTCTGTGCCAAGCACCAAGGTAGCATTTTAGAAATGCCATCTCATTTCAGTACTGCCACACCTTTTGACGTGCGACTCATTCTATTTTGCTGATTAGGAAACTTGTTCTAGGTCACACAAGATATACCCTTATATTTTGGGGTAAGTTTTAATTTAATTGAGACAATATAACTGCACATACATGCAAATAGTTTATTTGCAGAGTTATTTCTTATGTGCCAAAACTGTGGCAAAGTGAAAGGGACAGAAGTTCTGGATTCTGGATCATCGCTCTGTAATCCAATATCTCAGTGACCTTAAATGTCGAATAAAATCTATTTTTCTCTCTCCATCCACTCTCCTCCAGCACAAAGCACATTTCCATGCAGGGGCCTGCCTGTGTCTTGTGAAACTGTCTTCCAGGGACTGATCTCTTGGGTTCTCTTGCTCACTGTTTCCTCTTCGGGTTTAGCCAATGGGAAGCATCCTAGGGAAGAGAAAGGATTCAAGGCATTCCCTAACCTCTCTCAACTCACTCCTAGGCCAGGGCTGAGACTCCCTGGCTTGGAAAGTGAGTGAGGGGAGATGGCTCTGTCCCACGTAAAGCTCCTGCCAGGTTCTTGTAGCAGCTCCCTCCCCTTGTTCCTTCAAGAATAGGGGTGATAGTGGTCCTCACATGACCAAGCTCTCTCAAAGCTTTGCTTTCTCTCTGTCTCCCTAACTGTGCCCTCAGTCAGCACAGCACTTTCACTCACGTCTCTTCAAATAGCCCATTGAATGTGCCAATCCTGGTACAGGGGCTGATAGAGCTCAGGCAGGTCCCTTTATCTCAGCAACAACTTTCTCATCTGTAAAATGGGGATAACAACATATAACACACGGGAATTTTTTGAGGATAAAATAATTTATGTTGCTAATATTTACCTTACCAATTTAAAAGTACTTTCAAAATATTTGTAACCTTAAACTTATTATTCTTTTGTGTTAGAGTTCCTGGTTTCATTTACCTAATACCTACTGAGGATTTATTTTCAGAAAAAAATAAATTTAGCTCTGTGCTAAATGCCGGGAGAACTCCTCTGAGCAGAGATTTGATTAGAGGAAGGAAGAGGCCCACTTAAGAGAAAGGGAGGGAGAAAGGGGTCTTAATAGAGGAAACGAGTCAATCAGGTCTTAAAGAATAGTAGAGTTTTTGTCAGATGAAGTTGGGGAAGGGTTGAAAAGATTCTAGGGGAGAAGTAATGTGTGAGGGGACGTGCAGAGGTGGGAGAGAGCAAGGCATGGTCAGGATAAGTGAGTAAACTGGTCTCATGGGAAGTATGGCTGGGAACTCACGGCTGGGCCAGATTTTCAAGGTCTTTGTGAAGAGTAATTATATCCTTTAGGAGCCCTGGATGAATAAGAGGAAAATAATTCTAATATATCTTAATATCTTTTTCCTCCTATGGCATCTGTCCCATGAAAAGCTCCGCACTGAAAATAAGTGATCCAGTGGGATTTGGATGTCTTCACAGCACGATTCGATTGATTGTCCTAATGGATTTCGCAGCAGATTGGATATTAAAGTGGCCAAGAAAGGATTTGACCGAAAATAGCTAATTTGGACTAGCTGGTACTTTTGTCCACAAATATTTCCTGAATGTCTACTGTTGGGACCTAAAAATGGTTTTGAAAAGCACAGTTCATGTACTTGGGGCCCTCCCAGTGCCTTAGTTCCTGCTTCTCTTCCACACCTGCGGGGGGGCCCAGCAGAAAGCCTGGCACCTGTTGGGTAGGAACACAATACAAGGGCATTGTTTTAAATTCCTTTTGTTAAATAGAGAAATGAATGACTCTTTAAGATATAATTTAGAGCAAAGTTATTTTAGAGCAAACCTCCTGCGATGATAAAAATGTTTTATATTGGTGCTGTTCAACATGGGAAGCACTAACAACATGTGGCTATTAAGAACTTGAAGTATATCTAATGCAGCTGAGGGGCTAAATTTTAAGTTATATATAATAATATTTAAGATCAATTTAAATTTAAGTAGCTGCATTTGTTAGTGGTGACTGTAATGGACAGTGCAAGTCTAGGGAGAAGTGTTCTTAAGTAGGAAATCCACACAAAACCCATTTATCATGTCTCCGTAACACCCTGCAGCTGATGAAGTCCTTTTTTTATGCAGTCTAATTGCTGCAGTGTTGAGCCATGATTTGGAGCAGGGTTTTAGGCATTTTCCATGAATTCCTACCATGTCGTTCTACTTATAAATACTGTTCAACCCATGTTTACTTAACTTCTCTCCTACAAGGTGAAATGGGGGTTGCAGCAGTAGTCATTGAGATTCATTGAATATGTTTACACCTGCTGGTCTTAAAATAGCACAACCTTAATTTAGTAGCACCTGTAGTCAATCAAAAGGCTTGGTAAACTGAAGGTGGGGGGGAGAGACAGAGACAGAGAGATATCATTTGTCCAGTCAGACGACCAATCTGCCAAGAACTTCTACTCAACAGACAAGATGGGTAAGCATAATAAGTTTGTTGTTATAATTATTTGAAAAAAACATGTACATATATGGAAAACAAAACACAGAAAGTGCAAACATAATTCTTGTATAAAATGTAGGATCAAGGAAGCCTTTTCTAATTAAGCATTCTAATGTTGTGTAGCTTCAAATTACCTATCTTTGATATATCTTAAGATCAGAGTCTATATTGCCTTCAAGTAAGCTTGGGGAAGAAAAAATATGTTACTAGTTTTTTCTAACCATATTGAAGTGTCATGTGGTTCTGTGAACACTTCCTGTTTTTGCACATTGCCAATCCTGTGTGACTCCTGTTCTCCAGGAATGCCTCTCATCTCCTTTGTTGACTCATAGTTATCAATTTGGACTGTCCAAGAACCTGCACAAAATGGTACCTCCTTTATTGAGACTGCTCTGACTTGCCGATAGATGCAGTGAGATATTTTCCTTGGCAATTTGCTCATACCTCAATTAGAGCAAATGAAACGGTATGGGTATTTGTTCTGTGTGTGTGTGCCATGAGAATGTGAGCCCGCTAAGAGCAGGAGCTGTATTCTCTTCTTTGTACTCCTGAGAATTATCATAAAACCCAATGATGCTTAATTAAAAATTAGGATGTTTAAAAAATAGAAACATCGGTCACATCTAGAAAGTAATCTCAAGTTAACTTTTGTTTTTATATATTCATACAGGGGTGTGTGATTAGAATAATCCAAAACAGAGATAATCCTCTAATGTTTGGGATTATATACTAGGATATATTATGTGTATTAAAGACTTTGCCTTTTTAAATGTGTTTTGTTTAAGGTGATATTAAAATGTACCCTTTCTCTCATTAGCAAAGCTTTGAACCTCCACTAATTTGATCAATTTGAAATACAGTTCTATTCTTCACCACTACTACTTTTACCTGCCAGGAATCCTTATACAGGCCCATCTTGGATATACTGCAGGTTTGGTTCCAGACCATCTCAATAATGCAAGTCGTAATCTTCCTTTTTGCTGGTGGAGGGTCTTCCTTTTGATGTGTAAAAACTGCAACATTTGGGAAGCACAATAAAGCAAAGCACAATAAAATGAGGTATACCTTTATTCAATTATTCTCTGAATATTACAGAAGAGATGGGGTTTTCCATTTAAAATAATCACTCCTGAATTGTAAAATCCATAAGAATGAATATTTCTTTTTTTAAATTTTGATCATTGACACAAACCCATAGCCTTGAATAGTACTTTGTACCTAGTAAGAATGCAACAAATATTGTATGTTAAAAGTAATCAACAAATATACACCAACTTGCCTATAGCTTTCCTCATTCTATCATGGAGTACAGTCATCATCCTGCTTAATTTTGCTCGGTATCATTCTTCTACTCACAAGTTGCTGCCTAGGCCATCACTGGGCCCCATCTTGACTCTTCTAGAACACTCTCCCCCTCAGGCAACTGTCCATCCCACGACAGGCCTTCTCTATGAACCCATCTCTAGGATTCCATCCCCATCAGGGCCATCATTCCATTTTATGGGGCTAGCTCTTTCCATGGGGGTTTCTATAACAGCTGATGCACCTTAATGACGCCACCCTTCCCTTCAAATGACTTTTCTTTTTGTAGAACACACAGGTGGCTGTTGGATAACGGTGGTGGGGTTATCTTTGGGTGAGAGAATGCTCAAATGTAATCTGCTCACATAACTGGATATGCTGCTCTCTCAACGGTCAGGCCCATTTGGTCTGGCCCATTCTGCCAGACTCTAGTTATTGTGATTTCCCCCTCCTCTTTAGTTCAATCCTCTGTACAACCCCCTGTTCATTGTATAACTATGGATCTAGGTTTATGCCCTCTTCCATGAAGCTCCTGGGCCACTTGCAAATCAAAACATGTTGGAATATTTGTTTATGCCCTTTCCAAAGTTGATCTCTTAGAGAACTCTAAGAAGTTATCTCAGGTGTGGCTTATGGAGTGAAGCTTGAAGGGAGTGAAATTGAAAGTTTTTGTAGTGAGGAGGCTGGGAGGTTGGTCACTATTGTTGAAGAGGTCATTATGGGGCTGGGGAAAAAAATTGGCATGCGGTGGGATACTTTATGTTGCCTGCTGTAGGTCATGAGTCAAAGGCAAGAAGTTAGAGGGCTAGGTTAGTGAACAGAACTTTCTATAATAGTGATTCACAACGTGGTGGGGTATTAGAATCATGTGAGGCTCTTAAAAAAATAACAAAATTCTGGGATTTACCCCAGGATTCTAGAAACTTTTTTCCAGTGATGGAACTCTTCTAGCATCCCCTGGCTTTGGGCGGCTGGTCAAAGAGGAATTTAGGATAGTGTCTCCCAACTTTTATGTGTACAAAACATGCAGAAAATAATAATGCTTAAGGCTTGCACAATATACTGGGGGGAAGGGACACAGTAGCATGTGGCCTGAAACCATCCCAAGGATGTTCCACACAAGGAGCTAACACGGGACCCAGACTGATGAGAGGATTAATTTCGGCAAATTTCGATTCAGGTCCCCTGCACATGCTCAGTTGGGAAGGTTGATTCAGAGAAAGCGTCACCTAACTCAACCCTGCAGTCTGTTCAGTATCAGATCTGAATGAGGCCAGATTACCTTGGTAGTTCTGTATTCCCTGAACAATATTTGCTAAAAGAGGACTGAAGAGGGTTGAAAGATTATGAAAGGAAAGCAACACCAAAATAAAATGTTTTCCTTTGGTTATGACTAATTTTCATGTTTTGTTAAAAAAAACCTCTAAGTTCAAATTCCTTACTTTGGCATTCAGAGTTCTCTTTGTAAGGGTCTCTATTTTAAATGTAGCTCCTTCTTTTTCTCCTTATATAACCTAAATTCCAGCCGAAAGAGAGTCCATGTGTTTACTGATGGAAGTTTGGTGTTTTTCAACAGTTGTTTTATGCTCAAACTTATTTCTCTTCCTAGATAAATCACCCTTGATGATCCAGCTCAAATGTCACTACCCTCATTGAAAATTTTCTGATCTCTGTAGCCAGAAATTGTATCTCCCTCTTTTGAACTTCTGTAAGCTCTTATCTGGGTCTCTATTATTTGACTTATCACATGCTATGTTACATTATAGCTATTTATACATGATCTGATTAGTGGGAATTAGACAGGCTTAGATTTAAATCTAGCATCTGCCATTTAGTAGATGAATGACCTTGTAAAGCTATATTAAATTTGCTGAACTTAAATTTCTTACTCTTTACTGTTAGGTTATCTGTCATATTGTAGACTGGTGGCAAACAATGGCTTTCAGTCTCAAATTTTATATTCTTGTCTTTTGCAATGTGACTTTGTAGCTCAGGCATCAATAGGTAGGGTCTATTTCCTCACTCTTGAACTTTGGCTGGCCTTAAGACGTATTTTAACCAATCGGAGGTGATAAGTGGGAGTGTACCAGTGCCAAATTTAGGTCTCAAGAGAGATCTTGTGTGCTGCCACTTGCTCTTCTGGAATCCCATTCAAGTGTCATTTGAACAAGCCAGGACCAACTTCCTGGAGCTTATCAGACCACTTTGAGCAGAGGTAATCTGCTCCAGCTATTGGTGTTGTAGATCAGCCAACAACCAGCAGATTCACTGGAAGATGTATAAGTGAACACTTGAACTTGGATAAGATGAAAAGAATCACCCGCTCAGCCCAACCCAAATTACCAACACATAGAACTGAATTGTGAGGTTAAAAAAATATGCCTGTTTTAAGCTATTGGTTCCCAAACTTTATCTTGCATCAGAATTCCTTTGAGGGCTTGGTAAGATAAAAATTACTGGATTCTACTCCCAGAGTTTCTGATTTCTTGATTTGGGGTAGGGTCCCTAAATTGCATTTCTATCTAGTTCTCATTTGGTGTCGATGCAGGTGGTCCAATTACCACATTTTGAGAATAACTGTTTTAAGATGCTAGGTTTTAAAATCATTCATTAATGTAGCAAATGCTACCTAACATACAGGGATATTGTAAAGCATAGTTATTACAAATTTAAAGTATTTGGCAAATAGTAGGCACTCAATAAGTCTAGTTAGTGATATTTACTGTATCTCAACTAGCCTATAATTTCCTTGAGGGAAGGACTGTCATCTAATGAGTGTATCCTATTCTTATCTCTTAATTTGCAGTAACTTTAATGTGGTAAACATATATATTTTAGTCCAATATTTTACACAAATAGCAAACAGGTGTCATATACAACTTCTTTGCTCTTGATTATTATTATTATTCCCTTTCATAATTTGGAGACATTTCTAAAGACAATTTAATACTCATTAATAATAAAGTCAAAAATTAATTTTTAAATTCCATATGTCTATGAACTTCTGTTAAAAATGAATCACAGAGTTTTATCACAGGATGGGTGAAGATGTACAGTGCTACAGTAGCTTGAGAGCTTGAGGTTTATGGTAAGCAGATAGCTTGAGCAATCATCAGGGAAAGAAAAAGGAACCAAGGAGGGAATGATGCGTGCAGAGAAATTGAGAATATTAATGGACCAGAGATCTATATGAGTTCTAAAATCAGCTACATTGGGAATGCAAGTATTAGAGAACAAAAAAGAGTTACAGTAAGAATATAAGCTACTAAAATTTAGTATCTGGAGGATGTACTCATTAAATAAGGCCCAGGAATATGTGTTCTAAAACAGACCCCAAAATGACTCTAATATATGACAAATTTGGTAATGAGTATTCAACTATAACATGCTCTTTATGATCATCAAAAGCCAGGATAAGAGACAAACATATGATATCTACCTCTATAAAGGCTGAAAAACTGAGGCTGAAAACATTACCCATGACATCATTCAGTATTTACTACAAAATTTCATGAAAATATTTTTTTCCAATGTACTATCAGAAAAATAGATTCGTCTTCCCTGACAAATTGCTATATTTCTTTCTTTATGGTACTGAAAATTATAAAATTCACCATGGCTACCTCTTTGTCTTGGCTAAGAAGTGAAGAGCCAACCCTGAGGCACAGCTGTTTCCAGATTAAGTGCCCTTCCTGTTTGTTCTTGGAGCCTCTTGTGAATACCTTTGTGCTAACCCTTGCACATCATCTTTAAGTTATGCATTGAATGTATTTCTGCATAACGTAACTATAACCCTTTAAATGTTAGAATCATGTCTTTTACATCAGTTCAACTATAGTAACTTACACAGTGCCTAATGCAGTAGATTATGGAGTTGGTTTTTTTTTTTCGCTAAATTTTGAGTGAAATGCAACTATTAGAGAGATGAATTATATTAACACTAATAGTCAATAGATTTGCCCTTCCCTTCTTTTATGTGTTTTGATTTTATATTTTTTATTTATTAATCTTATCATATGTGTTTCACTGCTGGGTGTTAGGAAGAAATCCTTTCCCTCCATTTCTTGTATTTTCTTTAGGTGGAGAGAGCCCAGTTAATCTTATACCTCTGGTCTTTCTCTTCTCCTTTTACTCAGTCTATCCCAAGAAAGCTGGAGTGACTTATCTGACTCATAAATCTGAGAAGAAAAAGCCAGGCATGCTCAGCCCAAGTTCTTCATTTTTTCCTAGTTACATCTTTAAATCTTCAGTTAGAGATCAGTGTTCACTGGATACATCCCCTTTTATTCCTCCATTCCTGCAGATCTAGCTTGTCTTTGAAAGTTCAACTCCCTTTGAAAATACATGCCTTGCTCTTTCATTTCTTGGTACTTCAGTTTATTCTCTCATTTCAAAAACTAAAATGTTCCTGAACCCTCATTTTCTCTTCACCTACAAAACCCCCTTCAATTACTTTGCTGCATTTGACCTGTGTACTGTTTCTGACCCAGCCTATTGCCCAAGACTAAGGCATCACAGGTGTGCTTCTTTATGAACTTTAGGTTTTGGATTTGTGATTATTTTCCCCACTTTCTCTGTAAAAGCAGAACTGGCATCTCTAACTTGATAGTGGCCCACATTTTTCTTTATTTGCCCATTAATAAAATCACTTTATTTCAATGCCCCAACCTGGGGGTCTGGGTGAAAAAGTTGAAGCGATTAAAAAAAACTCATAGTCACAGACAACAGTTTGGTGATTATGGAGGGAGAAGGGAGTGGGGGGGATAGAAGAGGGAAAAGGGGGGAATAAACGGTGATGGAAAGGAGACTTGATGTTGGGTGGTGAGCATACAATACAATATAGAGATGATGTGTTACAGAACTGTGCACATGAAACCTATATAATTTTATTAATCAATGTCACTTTAATAAATTCAATAAAAAAAGAAATAATACCTTTATTTTAAATGGTAAAGCCACAGTCCTGATTGTCAATATTCATAAGTACAATTAGTTGCTACTACAATGTAGAGCCTCAGAGATAATATAAAAGCAGACAAACCATGCAACTCTAGGTTAACCTTAGATTGGTTCCAAATATAGGTCAACAGTTATAATCTATAGACCAAAATATTTTGGAATAGTATACAGACCTAGCTGATAAGCATGTTAAATGGTATGAAATTATTGTAGATAGTGTAATACCAACATCTGAATGCAGTGTACACAAGAGCTATTTGGTAAAGGACTATAAGAAAAACAGATAGAAATAGTCTGAATCAATAATTTCATGATCCCAGACTATTCTCAGGGGTCTTTGGGGTGGTCCTCAAAACAGTACTCCCCTTTGTGGTTCAAAGAGTCCGTAGAGGGGGACCAAATATATTGGCATTCAACTGTACTTTGATAAGACTAAGTTAGAAGATGTTTATATGTGGGGCAGTAAACTCCCAATATTGATCCATATTATGCAAATTCACTCATATAAATACAGAAACGGTCAAATATCCATAGGCCTCCTCAAATGGGGTAGCCCCCATAAAATATGTGGCAGGCAGGGTAGAGAAGAATGTACGTTTCCTGGAAGTTACGTGCTCCAAGAGGAAAAAGGAAGGGCCTGCACTGAGCATGCCCAGTTTACGCTCCCCAAATTTATCCCTCACAGATGCATATGTCCCTCTACTTTCCCTGGACTCGCGTGAGTAAAGAGAGGGAAACTGTTCAGAGGTATGAGAGAAATTGAGGCAAAGAGACTGAGATTGACCAATGAATTTAGTAAAATAAATTTGAAGGAGTGAATGGGAAAAAGGAATTGGAAAGATTCTACTGGGGGGGAAAATACGTATGTGTGAAAGGCTGCCCTGGAATTTCTAGGAATTACCATCAGAATACTGTTTTAAGTACCAAACTGAGAAAGTTATTAGAGAAGTTGTGGCTAAATTTACTTTTTAACACTTCTACTAAGACACAGGCCATTGCCTAAGAGTAGCTGAACAGTAGCAATATCATCAGTATGCAGCCATGCCAAATGATACCCACACAAGCATACATGGAGAATTTCCTGGTGAAGCACCATGGTATTCCAATAATGACAACAGAGGGGCTAGCACTTACAAGCTCTTCCTTTGTGCCAGACATGTGTTAAATGTTGTACATATTACCACATTCGGTTCTCTATGAGTTAGATACCAATATCTTCATTTTATAACCAGGGAAAACAAGGCAAAGTAACATATTAAATCAGGCTCATAAAGCTGAAAGTAGCAAAGTCAGGATTTGACCCCAGATTGGCTGACTATAAAACCTGTGTTCTTTTGCATAAGCCAAAGTAAACACATCTGTAAATATTATGGGGCTGGATTATGAGAACCTTAGGACTCTTCTGACTTTCTGTGTTTCTATGACCTGACAGTGTGAAAATTCCTGCTGGTTAAATGCTACCCCAGATCATCGTTTTTCTTCTTTCCTCTTTTCATTCCTTTCTGTTTCTTCTCTATTTGAAAGTTCCAAAGGGCTAATTGGAAAGGTCTTGGATAAATACAGTAAAAATCATTAAGAGGTTATCCAAAGGACAAAATGGGGAGGAAGGGTAGACTACAACTGGAAAATTGGTGTAAGTTTGAGTTACAGCCTGGTTGGACCTTCTTGGGGGCTCAGTAGAGGAAAACATTATACACCAGGAGACTGCTAAATGTATTTTACTTTAAATTCTAATATACAAAGAAAACAATTTAAACATGGAAGATAAGTATTTCATGAATATGTTCCTAGATCTCAAAATTTAAAAGACTAATCTCTGAAGAGTTATGCATAGTCCTGGTCATCATTATTCTCAGAAATATTCCAAACAGTTCTTTAAAATATATGTATATGTATTTCCCGAGTTGAACTAATATTGTTGTGGAAAGAGCCCTGGACTTTGAAGGTAAAGGTTTGGCTCTTACTATGTGAAATAGGCTATGTCAGTTGTGTCTCTGAGTGTCAATGTTTTCATTTGTACAAAAACTCAAATAATGTTTATTTTACATATTTATTGTGAGTAGTCAAAGAAAAACATGGATATTAAAGTGCCTGGCTCAGTGCCAGGCCTCTAGCTGATAGTGATAAATGATAAATTGTATTTAAATCAATGGTGGCACATCATTACATTTTTTCAGATTCCTGGATCCCTTTCTTTTTTTTTTTTTTTAAGATTTTATTTATTTATTTTCAGAGAGAGGAGAAGGGAGGGAGAAAGAGCAATGTATGGTTGCCTCTCACATGGTCCTCATGGAGACCTGGCCCGCAACCGAGGCATGTGCCCTGACTGGGAATCGAACCGGGACCCTCTGGTTCCCAGCCCGCGCTCAACCCACTGAGCTATACCAGCCGGGCTGGATCCCTTTCTTAACAAATACTACAGTCTTGTAAAAGACTGAAAATAATTTGCCTTGACTTAATTATTTACCAACAATTCTTAGGGTGCTTACGGCATGCCAGGTACTGAATATATAGAGAGAAATAAAAGGAATGTTTCTAAGCTGCTTATGATTCAGTAGAGAAGAAACAAGAAAATAGTTAACTACAAAACTGTGTGAAACCTCATGCATGGCAGAGGAGACCCTCTGGAAAGGATTTCTAACCATTAAAAAAAAAGACTCTAAATCTAATCAGTTCGATAAGTACAGTCTTTCTTTTTTATATATAACTTTTTATTGTTGTTCAATTACAGTTTCCCCATTTCCTCCCCCATTATTCTCCCCGACCCTACCCACCCCCACCTCCCACATTCAGTCTTTGCCCCCCTCCTGTTGTCTTTGTCCATGGGTCCTTTATACGTGTTCCTTGATATCCTTCTCTTTCTTTTCCCTGTTATCCCCCTCCTCCTTACCTCTGGTTATTGTCAGTTTGTTCTTAGCAACTCAGTAGCTTTCTACTTTTGGCCAAATCACATATTGTTTTTATATGTGACTCTGATTCTTATTACTTGAGGATACTTGTCTCTGGTATTAAAATGCACGTTGGACTTGAGAACAAAAGAACTAAGCTCTTAGGTCTGAGTTCATCATTTAGCAGTTGCCTGAATGGGTAAGTCAAAACACATCTGTGAACTTTAGTTTTCCCTTCTATGAAATCATATCTTTACTTATATGTGTGTGAGAATTAAACAAAATGATTTTTCACTTACGTAACATTGCAAAGTAGCTAAACAAATGGTTACTTTCGAAGGTCAATGATATTGTGAAAAGGGCAAGGAAAAAATCTAAAAGGTGGTTCCACATATAGTAGTGAGCAGAACGTCACCAAAGATCAAAGGTTGATTGCATGTACCATTATTTAATGCCAACTGAGGTTCTGCTTCTTTCTCCTGAAACCAATAATGATGCTTCAGGCAGGGATGACCATTATAAAGTGTGTATTCTAATATCCCCGCAGTGGACATGCCTCTTTGACTGTAGTTCTCTACCCTTCTGAGTTCAAGAAAAGTCTCACAATCCTTTCTCAATACTTATGCTCCAGGTAGTCACTACCATTCTATCAGAGCTAGACCTTGGGTTGACATTCATTTGTCACTGCAGAATCATAATCAGGCTCTGACACACAGTTGCTCTGGCATGGCCTGGGGTGTACTTTTTTTGGCTAATGAGCCTACTGCCTAGAATGTTGTAATCAGCTGGAGGAAGCATCGGGAAAAAGGAGAATTTCACATATTTATTCCAAAAACATTCAGAAATCATTATAATTAAATAAATACCATGATCAAGACTTAGTGTCTACCAGTGTCCATGGAGCTCCTGAGTGGCATTCCCAAGCTTCCTTGGCTCCCTGTGAGTTTCATAATAATTGCCTACTATGTAGTCATCTGTTTATATATTTCTAATAATATAGAGGAGTGAAAGTCATTCATATTATTAGTTGTTGAGATGATTTTATGTATAATTTTTATGCATGTACACATATATATTACTTAACTGAAATGTGGATGTTTTTGCCCAAATTTCTGTGGGAAAAACAAGGATGCACATTATATATGGGTACTATATATGGCTAATTCCATATCTATATAAATGTTTCCATATAAAACATGGGTACACATTATACATGGCAAAATATGGTATGTATTACATATATGTTTTCATTGTACAAGGATATTTATATGTATATATGTTACATTTATTTCTAGATATTTTATATTATTGATGCTATTATAACCATATTGCTTTTATTTCAATTTCCATTTCCATTATTCATAGATAGTGTATTAGTTGGATCAGGCTTCCACAACAAGATACCACAGACTGGGTAGCTCAAATATCAGAAATTTACTTCTTGTAGTTCTGGAAGCTGAACGTCCAAGGAGTCAAAGGATCAGTGTCTGTTGAGGTTTCTCTTCCTTTTCCTGGCTTGCAGACAGCTGCCTTCTTGTGTATCCTCACATGGCCTTTCCTCTGTGCACATGCAGAAAGAGAAAAAATGAATGAGGACCTATAGGATCTAGTGTCTCTTCTTCTTATAAGGACACTAGTCCTCCTGGATTGCGATCCTACTCTTAGGACAGTGAGGGTTAGGGCTTTGACATATGAATGGGGGAACACAATCTAGTCTATAATATCTAGTATAAAAAACACAATTTTTATATATTGACTTTGTACCATGAAGCTTTACTAAACTCAGGTGTTAGTTTTAACATATATTGTAGATAATTTAGGACTTTATATTTTAGACAAGGAGGTCATCTGCAAATAAAGGCAGATTTACTTCTTTCTGTTCAGTTTATTTCTTGTCTGGTCTTCTTGCATTGGTTAGCACCTGCAGAATGATACTGACTGAGAATGATGAGAGTGGGCATTCTTACCTTGTACCTGAACTTATAGGGAAAGGACTCAGTGTTTTCCCACAAAGTGTAATGTTAGCAGTAAGTTTTTCAAAAATTCCCTTAATCAGGTTAAGAAAGATTCCTTCTATTTCTAGTCTGCTAAGAGTATTTTTAATCAATGTGTTTTGAATTTTATCAAATACTATCAAATGTTTTTCTGTATTTGCTGAAATCATCATGTTTTTATTTTATTTTTTGATTTCAGTTTGCATTCAGCACTTTTTTTGCATTAGTTTCAGATGTATATAGCACAACGGGTAAACATTCATGTAGGTTGCAACATGTTCCCTCTGATAATTCAAATGCCACCTGGCACCATAGATATTCATTACAGTATTGTTAACAATATTCCCTATGCTTCACCTTACATCCCCATGCCTACTTTGTAACTAACAATTAGCACTTCTTAATCTCATCACCATTTTTATCCCATTCCCTAAAACCCCTCCCTTCAGACTTCTATCAGTTTGTTTTTGTATCTATACATCTGTTTCTAGTTTGTTTGTTCTTTTATTTTGTTCTTTAGATTCCCCATATAAGTGATATCATATGATATTTGTCTTTGTCTGGCTTTTTCACTTATCATAATACCCCCTAGGTCCATCCATGCTGTCAGAAATGGTTAAGATTTCATTCGTTTTGATGACTGAGTAATATTCCATTACATATATAGAATTATAATTTAAAAAATATATATGTATATCACAGTGTTTTTATCCACTGATAGACACTTGGGCTGCTTCCATATCTTGGCTTTTGTAAATAATGTTGCAATGAACACAGGAGTGCATGTATTCTTTTGAATTATTGTTTTGGATTTCTTTGACTATATACTCAGAGTGGAATGCTTGGTCAAAGTAAGTTTTATTTTAATTTTTCTGAGGAACCTCCACACGCTTTTCCATCGTGATTGCACCAATCTGCATTTCTACCAACAGTGCACTAGGGTTCCCCATTTTTCACATCTGCACCAAACATTTGTTGATTTATTGATGATAGCCAGTCTGGCAGGTGTGAGGTGATGTCTCATTGTGGTTTAAATTTTCATTTCTCTGATGACTAGTGATGTTGGGCATCTTTCATATGTCTATTGGCCATCTGTGTGCCCTCTTTCGATAAGTGTCTATTCAGATCTTCTGCTTGTGTTTTAATTGGGTTGTTTTACTGGTGTTGTCTTATTTATTTATAAATTTTGGATATTAACCCCTTATCAGGTATATCATTGGCAAAGATATTCTCTAATTTGTCAGGTTAGAGTTTTACTAATTTTATTGGCCTGTACTAGAAATAGGTTTGAGTTATATTTTTCTATTATTTTTATTCTTTCTTTTTCATTAATTTTTCTCAACTTTACTCTTTCCTGACTTCTACTTAATTTGTATTTAGTTTGATCATCACTTTTCTATTTTAAGGTGAAAGATTATGTGATTGCTTTGGGAAATTTCTTTTTTTTCCTAGTATAATCATTCAATGCTATCAACTTTCCTCTAAGCACCTATTTTGATGCATTTTTTTATTTCTATCCAATTAAAAATACTTTCTAATTTTCTTTGTGCTGTCTTCTTCTAATTATGTATACTTAGAAATAGTTGTTTAATTTTAAATATTCAAGGGAGCTTTCTGATATAGTCCTGTTATCAATTTTTGGTATAAGTCCATTGTGGTAAAAACAAAGAAAGAAAGAAAAACAGGCCTTCTGTTTGTTGTGACTTGTTCT
The DNA here is from genome assembly GCA_004026765.1 of Micronycteris hirsuta. NCBI lineage: Eukaryota > Metazoa > Chordata > Mammalia > Chiroptera > Phyllostomidae > Micronycteris > Micronycteris hirsuta. The sequence continues at coordinate 24,304 of PVJI01010704.1, read as the reverse complement.
ATTGACCAGCACACACATGTGGTGTGTCTGGATGAATATTCTGTGTACACTTAATGTGTATTCTTCTGTTGCTCAGTGCAGTGTTCTGTACATTTCATCTAGGCCACATTGATTGATGGTGTGTAAGTCTGATGTGTTCTTACTAAGTTTTTGCCTACCTGTTCTATCAGTTGTTGAGATAACAGTGTTGAAATCCTGAGTGATAATTGTAAATTTGTCTGTTTCACCTTTTATTCTCATTAGTTATTTTTCCTTTGAATTCTATTATTAGCTGCATACAAAAGTAGAATTGTTATGTCCTTAATTAATGTATTTTATTATTATGAAATGTCCCTTTTTAATATTAATTTCTAATAAGATCTGTCAGCTAACACACTTTAGGAAAATCAGACTGAATAATTACTAGTTTTGATGGAGGGAGAGAATCTTAATCAGCCTTTTTAGTTCCCACAGAGAAGAAATCTTCTCAGGTTGAAAGAGAACTAAACATGAAGGAACAGGAAGCTGTGAAATGAAAGTCCTCCCGAGTACAGTTTCTTGATGTTTAAGACGTTTCTCCAGAGCTGGGTTTCTTGTTTTGTTTTGTTTTTCTCTATAGGCACTCCTAAGTCTTTCCACTAGAATGTCCTTCCATGGCGCATGGACTTGGTCTGTCTTATTCATCACTGTATGTCCAACATCTAGAAGAGTGTCTGGCACATAGTGGGTACTTAGCATGTATTTAATGACATAAAATCTAGACATCTTACGACGGCATTCAAGGCCTTTTACAACTAACTGATCTTAAGCTCGTTTATAATCATCTTAGGCCTTGTGAATCCTGTGGGCTTTGGGATGAGAAAGAACTGGAAAGAGTGGTCAATCTCAGGCCTTTAAAGACCTGTGTAACTGAGGTTTGTCTGAAGATCAACATGCCAGGAAAAGATGGGCTGAAATCTTAAATATATGGCAGGGATGACATTAAGTATCATGTTAAGTGTCAATGTCAGGTCAGTGCAGTGAAATTCTTATGGGGTCTTTGTGGACTTGAGAAGCAGAGGAAAAGATTAGGCAAAGGCTATAATTGGCACACAGGAAATGGCAACATTTCTTCTATTGAAGGCCCAGACTTGGCTCCAATAGACTTTATTTATCTACCCTAAAGGCTCTCTGGATTTGGCTTTAGAAACCCTGTCCTGTGTGGCACTTCTTGCCATTCCATGACCACTGTCCACATTCAAACCACCTTACCTTTGATACTGTTGTTCCTTCTGTGTAGAATCCATTTTCTCCCCACTCCCCCTTCCTCAGCCCCTTGCTGGGTGAAATCTTTCTCTCATTTTCTTTATTTTTCAGAAAAAGTGTTACCTTCTTTTGAAACCTTTCCTGTCCCCTTCAGGCAAAAATCATTCCTCCCTTCTGTTTTTCAAAACCTTATATCTGGCACCCTAATAGTTATTGTTATATTATTATTATAAATTTTGTTTGCCCTGATTGGTGTAGCTCAGTGGATTGAGTGCGGGCTGTGAACCAAAAGGTTGCCGGTTCGATTCCCAGTCAGGGCACATGCCTGGGTTGCAGGCCAGGTTCCCAGTAGGGGCCACGTGAGAGGCAACCACACATAGATGTTTTTCTCCCGCTCTTTCTCCCTCCCTTCCCTTCTGTCTAAAAATAAATAAATAAATTCTTTAAAAAAATAATAATTTTTGTTTATATGTAGGTTCCCTACGACCTTTTTACAAGTAGAAAATATGTCATTGTTTCCTCACTTTTTAAATTCTGAGTCTTTTGGGCCCAGGACAGTGTCAACCACATAAATCAATACATATTTTCTAATGAGCTGGTTTAATGAGTGAATGTTACATAATTTCAGAGTTCCCTTCCAACTCAAGCATGGCTGGGTCTGTGGTATTGAGGGCTACTATGACCCTCATAATTTTTTTCATGACTCTTCTTGTACCTAGCAATTTATTCTTCTATTAAAAAATTGGGGAGAGGAATGCAATGAACTCAATGAGAGAACTATTTTTGTTTACATTTCAATACTTCAATAAGCAGTTCTCAGAAAAATAAATGTGAAAGGCCAAAAACTCCTGTGAAAAAATCAGCTTCAGTGGTAGTTAGAAAAATGTAAGCTAAATGAATAATGGGACACTGCTTCCTACCCATTAAATTGGCAAAACTTAAAAAAAGTTATAATAACTAGTGGTGGGGATACAGGAGACAAATCACTCTGATATATTACTGACAAAAATTCTTAAATGTTATTTAACAATAGTTTTTATGATAAAATATTTACACACTCATTGACCCAGTAATCCTATTCCTGAAAATCTATTTCATAGAATAGCAGTCCATGAGGATATATGTGCAGAATGGTCCTTTTTGTTCTGTATGGTAGTGTGAAGCACACTGAACAAATTCTGTTCATCAATAACAGAGTGCTTGATAAAGGTTTTACTAAGTGAGAAATACAATATGAAGGGAAGAGTATGTGGTATGACCTTTACCTTAGGGGAAAAAAAGGGAAAAATTGTCGCTTGCTCCAGCAAGGTTGATTGTGCCCATTTGCCATCTTGCCACCACTGAGTATTATCATCTGGCTAAATCTTTGCTAATTTGATAATGAAAGAATAGCATTGCGTTTTAGTTTGCATTTCTTGACTTTTAGTGAAGTTTTACTTCTTTTCACATTAAGCATTATATTTCCTCCTTATGGTTGTCAGTGTCCTTTGCTCTTATCTACTGGGGTCCGATAAATTTGTATGAGCTCGTTGTATATTGAAGCTATTACCCTATTGTGTGTCAAAAAATTGTTGCTTGCTTAGGACTTTTTCTTGAACTAGATGCTCTTCAATTTTCTGGGGTTGTGGGTCATGTAGGCTGGGGAAGGATAAGGGGGAAAAAAGAAAGAGATGGAAAGAGAACTAGGATTGGTATTAGATTAATTAAAAATTGAATATTTAATTATACCTATGATATTCTTAAAGTACATATAAATGAATAATAGAAAGTGGCATGAAGAAATTAAACATTGATTTGAAAATGGCATGGAGCTATGAGCAACTTTATTCAAGTATTTTTATCATTTTGATAGATATGTAAAATGTTAAAAAATACAACATAAAGTTATTTTGAAGAAAACTTTTGAGATAGTTATTATACTCCCTTTTAGTATATACTTAAAAAAAACAAGTCTGGGCAAAGAAAGAAACATATATACACATATCTTTTGTATTAGAAAGTATGAGCTCTAGCCACAGACACCATAACACACAGAAAGGTGTCCTTAATTTGGCTACAGTTCTTCCGCACCCCTGCACACCTACACCCTACACTGATCCTAAGGGCAATATCTTCAGTGCTCTAAAGTGTAAGCTACTTGAAGATAAACACTCTGTCCCCTCATCTTTATAATCATTACACCTGTCAAATATATGATGAACTGTACTGAAAGGAAAGAAATGGAATTGAATGAATACCACCTGAAGAATCTAAATGGGAAACGTGGCCCTGGCCAGGTTTCTCAGTTGCTTAGAGCGATACACCAAGGTGATGGGTTTGATCCCCAGTCAGGGCACATATAAGAAGCAACCAATGAATGCATACACAAGTGGAACAATAAATTGATGTTCTTTCTCTCTCTCTCTCTCAAAAAATCAATAAATAAAAAGAAATGGGAAACATATTTCTGAAAAACAAAATCAAGACACATGGCCGAACATATATAGTCATTTTCATTGTAACTTGACAATGAAAAATAGTGTGTTAAACTTGTATTTTTCTATTGGGGGCAGAACTAGAATATCCAAGACCTATGAAAAAAAATAAAGATTGCCTTGATGAATGTACATAATTGTACTGAGTCAATTACAGAAAGACAATTACATTCCAATTGCAAGACAGTAACAACCATTTTATTATCAATAAAACAATAGTGTCCAAGGTCACAATATAACCTGATCTTTCATATAATAATGCTGTAAATATAATTGTTTCATTTGATGCAGTCCGTCCAGAAATGTGAAATGCTCTCCAGAACTGTTTTTCTGCTTTAATGAGAAAGCGTGTGATTTTTTGTCTGCTCTCCCCACCCCCATCTCTGTGCCACCCAGCCCCTTCTCTCAGCTGGCAAGCACAGGCCCCAGATGCTAAGCTGTGGAAGATATTTTATCTGCTGCATCTGGTTCCTTAGCAGATTCGACAGGCCTCTGTGCTGGCAGCTTCAGAAATGCCTTTGGGCTTGTCACATGGTGAAAACTCCCAACTGGCTGTCTGAATTGCCAACCATGCTTTGGCTCACTGGAGAGAAGGAAGAAATAGCACTTTCTGTTCACCTACTGATAACCTCTCATGTAAGTGATCAATGGCTTCTGATCTGAAAAATATATTTCTGTAGAGCAGCCCAGTTGAGGCAGAATTTCATCCTCTTAATACAAATTTGTAAGTAATACATGCCTGAGTTTTGTTTCTTCGGCCAGAGAGGAAATCCCAGCGATTTGGACTTCAGCATGTCTATTCCGAAATTAAATTCAGAAAGCATCAGCATTTTAGAATTGGAAGAAATATTGAGTCAGCTAATCCACCCTCTTAATTTATCTGATGAAGAAACTCAAACTCTGACAGCAGAAAAGATTTGGCTCAGGCACCTAGCAAGCAAGGCAAAAGAAGAGACTGGTCCTTGGATGGGGAAGGATGAAAACAAATGAGAGCAGGAAGTTTGTTTGTGAATGTAAGACTGGAAAAAACCCTTGGAGATGGTGTGGCAGGGTGGAACAGAGGAGTGAGCCCAGCAGGCAGGGAGAAGCACTTCCTGTGGTAATGCTGGTGCTGCCACACCCAAGCCGTGTGACCTTAAGCAAGTTATCTAACCTCGAGGCTCAAGCTCCTTCTTGGTGGGTGGGAGGGGCAGGGGGTATGCGTTGATCACAGATCCTAACTTGTGTAGTTATTTTGAGGATTAAATGAGATAATGTATAAAGTATCTGAGAAGGATTATACATATGCTCACATTTTTTCAATAAATTTTTATTAAGAGCTTGTCATGTAATGAACATTATGCTAAACACTTGATACTTAGTAATTATTATTAATGTGGGAGATGAAAGTAGTAAATGAGGATGGCCCAGTAAAATAGGATGAGAGAATGATCTTGTGAGCGATTTCCTCTTGAGGTGCATGTAGGCAGCCAGCAAAAGCCAGCGTTCTTATACAGCCACACACCCCCTGCAGCCACATTGTTCCAGTTCCCTGGGCTGCAGTGAGCTCTGCTTTCCAGCAGGGGACATCCACCGCTCAGAGAAGGGAAACAGGGCCAGTTCAGCTTTAGGGATGATGAATGAAAATCATAAAGTGCAGAGACACAGCCTGAGACTGGCCTGTTAGGATACTCATCCCATAAAGACAAAAAGTTCTGAAAGGAATGACTCCTACACTTCTCTTGAACACTGAGTTAATTGGGAATGTCAGTGAATTTCAACTTCTCTTAATCCCTTATTTACAAACTGAGGCCTAGAGAAAGAGTTATGTTTATGCTAACAGGGCATAATTCCCTTTTGCCCAGGGCAGATCAAAAAAGCCAGGTCTTAGTGACTAATAGCTCACACACAGTCATCCTGGGAAGACAGGTCCTAAGAAGCAAAGTACAACAGCGCTTGGGTATGTATTGGCTGGTGTCTGGACCCTAGCAGTTATTTATGATTTGCCCAGCAGCCAGAGAGGTAATGACCAGAAGAAGGTAATTGTCTTGGGGCAGTGAGTGTGCTGATAAATACTTAATGACCAGCCCTCCGGACGAAAACGTGTGCATGTGCATATAGATAGATAACATTTTACTGATATATAAGGTGTGTAGCACATAATATACATATAACATAATTTTTATTATAAATTTTATATAGTCCATTGATTCTCACAGAATACTTTAGTTGATTTTTATTGAATGCTTTTATCCAAGGTCAACCTATTTTTGCAATTCAATCACAATTTGACAAAATCAGACTGCAAATAAATGCTTGATTGCTATCTGGCTCAGCAAAGAAGTCACCCACCTCATTGATGAATAAGTGTACTGTTAACATACATATTAGTTGACATTTTCACTTATGTTAAGAGAACAAAAATGAAACAAAGACATAAACTTTATTAGTTTATTAGTGGCATGAGCTAAATCTTTTCTAAATCCTCTAGTAGTATTTGAATACTGAAAAATATCTCCTGACTAATTTGTGTTGTTCACAATGTAATAGACAGAGCACACGTTTGATTTTAAACTACTTTATTAACTTACTAAAGTCTAGAAAAATTAACAAAACAATAAATCAAGCTTCGATGTATAGCATTTGCCAATTTCCATGGTGTAAATGCTCCCACCATGGATTATTTTAAGCTATCAAAGTAATGCCACTAGTCATGGAGTTGGGAAAAATGCACACTAGTACACCATTATATAGCGTGTCTACCACACAGTTGTAATAGACACACATAACCTTGAATGCACAGAGGGTAATAAAATATATGAAAATAATTAGGAAGTGATGAGTCCTAAGTGTTTATCTTTGCACTTGTAATGCAGAGAATAAAGTATATTTTCTATAATCTTGTTTTTTAAAATAAGTCTACTTTGTATAGTATTGAGTGCATACTAACACTGAATATATAATAATCAAAATTATATAATAAAGGGGAAAAAAAGAGCCAGAGAAGCATTTTGAAAAATGCTAGCTCTAAAATGTTTTCTTCAGAAATATTGAGCAGTTTATAGGAGAGCCACCATGTTAGAAGCTTTACATGGATTAAATCATATAATCCTCATAATAATTATAAAGTGTATGTATGATTATTTCCCTAAGATGAGAGTCTCTAATAGATAAGAACTAAGTTTCAGAGATGTAAAGTGAATTGCTCAGGTTCACCCAGCTAGCAAATGGTAGGGCTCAGAAAGTAGTCTGAGTCTTTAAGGATTGTGCAATGGCAGTAACAAAGTGTTAGCTGGGAAAGAAAAAAAAAAAAATTGGTCTAGATGAAGCCTGAACTTAAAAGTGAAATCTAGCCTTGCCTATGCTGTGTGAATTTTAGCAAGTAATTCCAATTCTGTAAATTTGCTACATAGCATTCCATTTGGAATCTGGGACACTACAGATAGAATGATTTGTTAAAGAAGATGGTGCTCTCTGGCTTCGCCAAAATCTGGCTTCCAGAAATAACACATTTGGAATCAACCACTGTGTCCAGTTCTTACTTACGCTGCCTCCCACCTCCACCCTTCATCCTTGAACTTTTCATCCCAGGGGAAGATCTCAAATTAGAAGAAAAGTACAAAGATGCCAAATTCTTTGTTGTTCAATTTAAAGATCTATGGCCAAAGTGTAAGATAAAAAATCTTGTCCATTTCACTGACTCTATGAAGATTCCACAGTGAGGGAAACACAGGGCCAGAAGTGGAGTCTGCCAAGGGAGAATGCTGAGTCTTTGGGAGCGATATCCCGTGACTGCCAGTGCTAGGGAGTAGCACAAAGCCGTGTCAGGGCTTTCTGGGACAGCCCTTTTTGTTTGAGAACGTGTTGTGCATCAGTTAGAAGATCATTGATTTTTCTTTTCACTGTGGTTTGATAAAGATAGCCTACTTGCAATGTCTAGATCATAGCTCATTGTTTGGCAGCATGTCAAACTCCCAGGCTGTCCACCCTGAGAGATGTATCTTTCTCCAGCCATTCTCAATGATCTACAGCATTTGTAGGCCTCTGGGGTCCTGTGTGGTGTCCTGAACATAGCAGGATGGCTCTTTTCAGGATCACGTAGGACTGACTAGGCAGGAGCAACTTCAGCTCTATTAGGAGCCTCGGTGTTGGTGGAACTCATTGCCCACACCTCCAGCCCAGCCTCACGCCCTCCTTTTACTTAGCACTCCATTCACTGACATCATACATATCCCTTCAAATGTCTACGATCCCATGAGCACTTGCACGTATTTCTATCACAGCACTTCTTACTATGTGTGCTTTGCTTCCCAATAGACTGTGAACTACTTCAGAGAAATATCCATGTCTAACTGCAGGTTGTATTTGTAGGACTCAGCACAGTCACTAAGATAAAGAAGATGCTAAAAAAATCTGTGTAGAATAAATGAACTTTATATGATAGGTATTATTAATAGTGTACACTTAACAAATGAAGAAGTTGAGCCTAGAAAAGATGTGAGTTGTTATAGAATGGCTAAAGTTAAAAAATGTCCAAAATTCTCATAACAGCATTTATGTTTCTATATTATGTTAACTTGAGGTTGGTTAAATTGCTCTAATTAATATTCTTATTTTTACTTCACAAGTTTCTTAACACTGAAGTATGACAGGGTTATTATTTTCATTAAAAATAGTTGATATACAATATTATATTAGCTTCAGGTATACAGCACAATGATTTCAATATTTATATACCTTATGATGTGATCCCCACAAAAGTCTAGTAACCATCTGTCACATGAAGTTTTTACAATATATTGACTATATTCCCTGTGCTGTACATTACATCCCTGTGACTTATTTATTTTATAACTTGAAATGTGTACTTTTTATTTCCCTTTACGTTTTTCACTTACCCATCTACACCCATCCTCAGAGGCAACCACCAATGTATTTTCTGTATCTGAATCAATATCTGTATTGTTTTGGTCTTGATTTCTGTTGCTTTTTAGATTCCACATATAAGTAAGATCATACAGTGTTTGTTTTTCTCTGTCTGATTTATTTGACTTGGCATAATACCCTTTCGGTCCATCCATGTTATTGCAAATGACAAGCTTTTACTGTTTTTTTTAAATTGCTGAGTAATATTCTATTGTATTATATACTGCATAAGACCTCATGCAACTCAACATCAAGAAACAAATAAACAAACCATCTGATTTAAAAATGGGCAGAAGATCTAAACAGACATTTCTCCAAAGACATACAGATGGCCAGCAGACAAATGAGAAGATGCTCAACATCACTAATCATCAGGGAAATGCAAATCAAAACCACAATGAGATATCACCTCACACCTGTCAGAATGGCTATTATGACAGGATTATTTTTTTAATGTTTAGGCTGAACCCCAGAATTTTCAGACAAGAATTCTGGAAACCAGATGGAGAAAGCTACTCAGTGAAAAGGGATAAAAAGATTTCAACAGGATTTTCATCCTTCTGCCAAAAGCATGTATGGGTTTTTCGAGGGTAAGTGGAGGTGGAGGTTGACAGGCAAGGCTTGTGCACACACACATTTGAGTGTGTGTGTCTTGAGTTATTAGGAAAAGAAAGTACAGGGTGTGGTGGTTGGTGCTTCCATTTTTCTAACCCTGTGAAAAAATATTTTGATCAAGATACAATGTTTTGATTATAGGCCTTGATACTCAACAAACAGTCCTATCCATTTCAATTTTAATCATTTCGTGTCTATTGTGAATCTAGGTTCAGGTTCCTAGATCTACAGATGAACTTGAGTGTTCACTTACCTTGTCTTTGTTTCTAAAGAGGTTGACATCTAAATTCTTTTGGGCAGAGGAAAACAATTATTATGTTATAGTACTTCCAAAAATCATTCCATGGTTTCCCAAATTTTCTTGCAACTCAGTATGTATAACCATGCCACGAGGTTGAGGGCCCTGTACAGCAAAAAGTAGCATGAAAGAGAAACCGACATTTGTCTAGTATATGGAGATACTGCTTCCCATCCCAGGTTAGTTCTTTAGTCAGCTCTGTTATGACTTTGACCAAGATGTTCTATTCTTTGATCCAAAAATTCACAATTGGATGAAAATGATAAGAATAAGAGCATTTATTGAGTACCTATCTGATTTTGGCATTATGCTAGCCATTCTACTATTTATTTAATCTCCATCCATCCCAAGTCTATGAACTGATTACTCTTCTCACCATTTAATAGGTGAAGAAACTGAAGTATAAAGAGATTAAGCCACTCACCCAAAGTCATACAATAAGTTACAAAGCTGGGCTTTGTCCCCAGGCTTCTCTGATTGCAGCTCCCCAGTTTCTTATTTCATTTCCATACTAGTCTAGAAAGGCAGACCTCAGAGTCTAGACAACATGTTGAAATGTATTGAAGAAGGCATCCACGGGCATTGCAATGGGAAACCTGGAGTTAATTATCGGCATGGCTTAGAATATCATAGTAATTATTTGAGTCTTAATTTTCTTACAGATAGAAAGTTTAATGATGTATATTTCACAAGTCTGAAGAAATAACTGAGAAGGGTGAACATCTAGCATATAATTTTTCATAACATATAGTTTCCTTTTATATTCTAAATTCCAAATACAGGGTGGGGCAAAAGTAGATTTATAGTTGTGCATAGACCAAGCACAGGGTTTATTATTGTATTATTATTCATTAATTATTGTTTTATGTTCCATATGAACAACTGTGAACCTACTTTTGCCCCACCCTGTATTGAATTTTAGCATTTCTTTTGGTTCCATTTCAACTAGAACTAGAGAACAAAAGGTGTTCAGGAACTATGATTACTCTGCCTGTAGCCCCTTCCCTTCAGCTCCTGCCCCCTCTTCGGTACACACACACAGCTCTCTGTGACCCAGCTCCAGGGCCTTCACATACCCTTTGTCCTTACCTGAACATGGAGTTGTAGGATTTCTCAAAGGCAGAAATTTGGTGGGTCATTTTGATGGTGAGAAGAGAATTCCCAGGACAATGGTCTGGAAAGGAGAGTTATGAGGGTAGGAGGAAACAATTGCTCTCATCAATCAACTCAGAGGACTTTGGGGTAGTCCAGATGAGAAAGGAGAACAGAAAGAGAAAAAGATGCAGAAGTTTAAAAGTGCATGTGAAAAACGCAGCTAAAGATTAGAGGCAGAGCTTAAGGTTAAAATATAGCCATTGAGTAATTCTCAGTGTTGGGTAAGGCTGGAAGGCTTTAAATAGCAATTTCCTCCTCTAATTCAAGATGATGGAGTAGGCCAAACATTTGCTTCTATCTGTCTTGACACTTTTCTGACTGAGATCAAAATACAAAAATCCAAAATGGGGCAAACATGTTACAGCACAGCAGAATGGAACAAGCCATTTCAACAAATTTTTAAAAGGAAAAAATGGGAGAAGTTCAGCAAATGCAGCAAATGGAGATGCTGCTGCTGAGAACGTAGTACTTGGGACCAGTGATGAAGTGTGCAGCTAGACTGGCCAGATGATCTCCATTTGTATTTCTACTTTCCAGCACATTGGAAGATTTTATCTCTCTACTGTGGTTAAATTTCGGTCACTGACTGAGTTCTGACCAGGAGAATATGGGCAGAAGTTATGTTAGCACATCTGGCCTGGACCTTAAGTGCCCTGTCCATGGGCATTTTTGCTTGTCCATAATCCGAGTGCAGAAAATTCTCCAGAGGATTCCAGACCTAATTGTACAATGGGAAGTAATACCCAGATCTCCCAGTTTAAATATCAATGGGAAATTGAGAGCCAAAAGATAAGAAGAACCAGCAACATAAAAAAGGCAAATCAAAATGAGTAATGTGCTAATTAACATGTTAAGGTAAATTTGAAGATTATACTTATTTATCATTGATTTAACAAATATTTAGTGAATACCTACTATGTGCAAGACTCTTCTAGATGGCAAGGAAACACCAGTGAAAAACACAGACAAGGTGCCTGTCCTTATATGATCATTTTTTATAGAGGTAAATTCTCTGGGAAAAAACAAAATGATAATAATACCATTTCAGTTGATAGAAATCGACTCAAATAGGGCTACTTCTGATCTGGGAAAATGTTACTGATTAGGTGATTCTTAAGCTAAGAGTTTAATGTTGAGCAGGGGCCAGCCATGATAAGATCTTAGACACTGTATTTTGGGAGAGAAGTCAAATCGTGCAAAGTCCATGGAGTAAGGAAGAGCTTGGTACACTCAAGAAGCAGAAAAATATTGCTCTAGTTGGAATATGATAAAGCAGCATGGGTTAGAAGAAGGTTGCCATTTCCGGACATTCTCCGAAGACACCAACATATTATACATCTTTTATTATAGCATGCTCAATAAAATCAGCAATTGGTTCATGATTTAGTTTCAGAAAATTTTAGGTCCAAGCCAGGGAATTGTTCTTAAGAAAAAATCGTAACCCAATTTACAGATGAGGAAACAGAGACCTAGTAATGGGTAAAGAATTGTGTGTGATCATTCAGCCTGATAGGAACAGAATAAGGTAGAACCTTGAAATAGTAATTAAGTCTCCAGCAGACATTTTCCAGCTCTGGTTTCTAAATTTGGCTAATCATAATTTAGAAAACCAGGTAAATAATCTGATACACGAATCCCAGTCTAGAGAGATGCTGATTCAAAGCTTTGACATGGAAACAAGGAATCCGTAATTTGAAATGAGCTCCAGTTCTTCTGATCAGGTATGCTAAAATACCAAGACACAGTGCAGACAGCCATGATGTTGCAATCAGAGAACCTAGATTTTCTTTTTCTTTTTTTAGTTTTTTTTGTTTGTTTGTTTTATAGAGTATCTTTTTAAATTTTATTTATTTTTTATTGTTGCTTAAGTACAGTTGTCTCCTCTTTCCCCTCACCACTCCCCCCTGCCCTAGCCATCCCACCTCCCATCCTTAATCCTACCCTTCTTTGGCTTTGTCCATGGGTCCTTTATACATGTTCCTTGAGGACCCTTCCCCTATTCTTCCCCATTATCCCCTCCCATCTTCCCTCTGGTTACTGTCAGTTTGTTCTTTATATCAATGTGTCTGGTTATATTTTGCTTGCTTGTTTGTTTTGTTGATTAGGTTCCACTTATAGGTGAGATCATATGGTATTTGTCTTTTACCATCTGGATGCTCAGCATCACTAGCCATCAGAGAGATGCAAATTAAAACCACAATGAGATACTACTTCACAATGGGCAGAATGGCCATCATGACCAAATCAACAAACAAGTGCTGGCGAGGCTGTGGAGAAAAGGGAACACTAGTTCACTGCTGGTGGGAATGCAGACTGGTGCAGCCACTGTGGAAAACAGTATAGAATGTCCTCAGAAAACTAAAAATGGAACTGCTTTTTGACCTGGCAATTTCATTGCCAGGGTTATACCATAAGAGTCCTGAAACACTAATTGAAAAGAACCTATGCACCCCAATGTTTATAGTGGCACAATTTGCATTAGCCAAGTATTGGAAGCAACCTAAAGGCCCATCAGTAAATGAGTGGATCAAAAAACTATGGTACATTTACACACTGGAATACTATGCAACAGAAAGAAAGAAGGAGCTCCTACCCTTCACGACAGCATGGATGAATCTGGAGCATTATGCTAAGTGAGAACCTAGATTTTCATTCCAACTCCCCCAAGGGCTAAGGATGTAACAACACCTCTAAGACTGTGTTTCCTCATCTCAATATTAGGGATAATGCCAACTTTGCCTATCTTCTGGTATTTGTATGAGAATCATTCTACCACCTATTATCTCATGATTTTAATAGAGTTTTTTATATAACTGTTTGATAACTGTGCTGAGTTTATATATAGTATATGCATATATGTTTTCACTTTGACCCTAACCACCTTTCCTACTATTTAGATGAACAAAGCTGACTCAGTTCCCAATGTAAACTCTGTTTCTTCTCTCCTCATTTCCTATTCTGTTTCTACCACATTTTATTACTTCTCTTCATAGACTTTATCAGCTATTTAGCTTATTTTTAAATAAAAAAGCATTCTTCAGAAGGACTCATTTGTCAGTGAAGAAACTAATGGAGGTACTGTTCAGGCAGAGAAATGCAGGACATGGACAATTATTTCACACTATATTAAATGAAGATGCAAAATAAAATCTCAGGTTTATAATTTGACTCTTTAAAAGGAAATTTTGTTTCCCTTAAAGGGAAATAATTTTAGAAGGTGCTGCCTCTACTCTTCTTGCCCTTTTCCAAGTTTCCCTCCAGGATATGTGAAATACTATTTAAGAGCTAAACGTTTCCCTACTGCATCGTAGATTCCAACAAAGCTCCAGGCTGGTAACAGAGGTGCAAAGCAAAATCAGCACAAAGGATGCTGACCAATCTAGTTCTATTATCCAAACAAAGTGAAAAGGGCAAAAAAGTTAACCTGGCTTTAGACTATGTAGGCATCTCAGTCTAAGGTAAAAATGAGGACCATTTTTATTACCTATGCCAGTCCCAATCAGATGACAGCAGCTGCTTCAGGGCTGTTCTAAAAGGAAACTTGATCTGCCCTTACCTTGTAAATGACAGCTTTGCTGGACAGAGTCATCTCAGATGGAGGTCCTTGCCTTTCATGACTTCAAATACTTCTCTCCAGCCACTTCTTGCCTGCAAGGTTTCTTTTGAGAAATCAGCTGACAGTCTTATGGGAACTCCTTTGTAGGTAATTGTCTCCTTTTCTCTTGCTGCTTTTCAGATTCTCTCCTTATCTTTAATCTTGGCTAATGTAATTATGATGTGCCTTGGTGTGTGCTTCCTTGGGTCTGTCTTCTTTGGGACTCTCTCAACTCCCTGGACTTCCTGAAAGTCTATTTCCTTTGCCATATTGGGGAAGTTCTCCTTCATTATTTGTTCACATAAATACTCACAGCTATTAACAACTGAACCTAAACACACACACACACACACACACACACACACACAAACTAAGCAAACAATTAGAACAGGAACAGAATCACAGAAATGGAGATCACATGGAGGGTTACCAGTGGGGAAGTGGGACAGGGAGAGAAGGGGAAAAGGTACAGAGATTAAGTACATAAATGGTAGGTAGAAAATAGACAGGGGGAGATTAAGAATAGTATAGGAAATGTAGAAGCCAAAGAACTTGTATGTAAGACCCAAGGACGTGAACTAAAGGGGGGGAATGCAGGTGGGAGGGAGTGTGCAGGGTGGAGGGGAATAAAGGGCGGAAATGAGACAACTATAATAGCATAACCAATTAAATATATTTTTAAAAAACTGGGGGTGGGCATGGGCTTTGCACTAAAGAGAATCCTGTTGAGAAATATTTTCCATGGAACCAGGAGAGGGGTGAGGTTGTGATGTGCAGAGGACTTGCCCCATCTAGAGTGGGAAGAGGGCTTTGTTAGACAAGAAAAATTTAGGTCTTCATTCTTTTTTTTTAAGTGAGGTGTAATTGACATATAACGTTATATTAGTTTCAGGTGTACAGCATAATAATTTGATATATATAGTGAAGTGACTACCACAATAAGTTTAGTTAGTGTTTGTCTCCATACATAGTTACAAAAGAATTTTTTTTTCTTATGGTGATGGATTTTAAGCTCTACTCTTAACAATGTTCAAATATATGATACAGTATTATTAACTATAGTCACCATGCTATATATTATATCCCCATTTTTTATTTCATAACTGGAAGTTTCTACCTTTTTACCCCCTTTACTCACTGTGTTCACCCCACACAAACCCTGCATCTGTCAACCACCAATCTATTATATCTCTGAACTTTGTTGGTTGGTTGTTTTTTAAATTACAACTATAACTAAGATCATGTGGTGTTTGTCTCTTTCTGTCTGACTTACTTTACTTAGCATAATGTGCTTGAGCTCCATCCATGTTGTTGTAAATAGCAAGATTTTATTTTTTATAAATGAATAGTATTCCATTGTGTGTTTGTATAAAAACAATTTCTTTATCCATGCATCCATCAATGGATACTTGTTTCCATATCTTGACTATTGTAAATAATAAACGTGGAGATGCATGTGTATTTTCAAAATTAGTTTTTTAAAATAAATGCCCCGAAGTGGAATGGCTGGATCATATAGTCATTCTACTTTAATTTTTTGAGGAGCCTCCATACTATTTTCCATACTTGCTTCACCAATTTACAATCCCACCAACAGTGTACAAAGATTTGCTTTGTTTCATATCTCACCGAAATTTGTCATTTCTTGTCTTTTTTAAAATAGCCATTCTAGCAAGTGTCAGGCACTATCTTACTGTTTTGTTTTGCACCTGCCTGGCGATTAGTGACATTGAGCATCTTTTCATGCCCCCATTGACCATTTGTACATGTTCTTTGGAGAAATATCTGTTCATACACTTTGCCTATTTTTAAATTGGAATTTTTTGTTACTGAGTTGTATGAGTTATTTATATATAATGGATATTAACCCCATTTTGGATATATGATTTACAAATATATATTTTCTCTCATTCAGTAGATTGTCTTGTGATTTTGTTGGTGATTTCCTTTGCTGTGTAGAAGTGCCAAAGCATTTAAGTTTGATGTAGTCTCACTTGTTTATTTTTTCTTTTGTTACCTTTGCTTTTGGAGTAAGATTTTTAAAAAAAGGCATCACAAGGCTAATGTGAAGGAGCTTACCACCTATGTATTTTTTCAGGAATCTTATAATTTCAGGTCTTATGTTCAAGTTTTTTATCTATTTTGAGTTAATTGTATGATGTATGATAGTTTAGTTTTATTCTTTTGTATGTGGCTGTCCAGTTTTCTCAGCAACATTTATTAAAAGACTGTCCTTTCTCTATTGTATATTTTTGGCTTCTTTGTCATATATTAATTGATCATGAATGTGCTGATTTGTATCTGGGCTCTCTATTCTGTTCCCCTGAGCTGTGTGTCTATTTTTATGTCAATACCATACTGTTTTGATTACTATCGCTTTTGTAATATAGTTTAGAATTAAGGAGCATTGTGCCTCCAGCTTTTTCTTTCTCAAGATGGCATTGGTTATTCGGTGTCCTTTGTGCTTCATACAAATTTTAGGATTGTTTGTTCTATTTCTGTGAAAAATGCCATTTAAATTTTGACAGGAATTACATTGAACTTGTAGATTGCCTTTTTAAAAAGATTTTTTTATTTATTTTTAGACAGAGGGGAAGGGAGGGAGAAAGAGAAGGAGGAAAACATCAATGTGTGGTTGCCTCTAGAGCGCCCTCTACTGGGGATGTGGACTGCAACTCAGGCATGTGCCCTGACTGGGAATCAAACCAGTGACCCTTTGGTTGAAGTCTGCTGCTCAATCCACTGAGCTACACCAGCCAGGACTATAGATTGCTTTGGGTAGTATAAGTATTTTTACAATATTGATTGTTCCACTGCATGATCGTGTGACATCTTTCCATTTATTTATGTCTTCAATTTCTTTTATCAATGTATTACAGTTTTCAGTGTACATGTCTTTCACTTCACTGGTTAATTTTATTCCTAGGTATTTTATTCTTTTTGTTGCAATTGTAAGTGGCATTGTTTTCTTAATTTCTCTTTTTGATAGTTTGTTATTAGTGTATAGATACAAAACAGATTTTTGAATAATGGTTTTTGTATCCTACAACTTTACTGAATTTGTTTATTAATTCTACCAATTTTTTTGGTGAAATATTTAGGTTTTTTGTAATATATCATCTGCAAATAGAGACAACTTTATTTCTTACTTTCAAATTTATTTATTTTCTAATTGGTCTGGCCAGCCATTTCCAATACTATGTTGAATATAGCAGCAAAAGTGATTGTTCTTGACTTTTTTTGACTGTAGAGGCAAAACTTTCAGCTTTTCACTATTAGGCATAATATTAGCTGTGGAATTGTCATATATGGCCTTTATTATGTTGAGGTATGTTCCTCCTATACTCACTTTGTTGAGAGTTTGGGTTTTTTTTTTTTTTTTACCACAAATGAATGTTGAATTGGAATGTCTTAATTCTTGGCTTGGTTCTGATAATTACTAACTTCGTGATTTCAGTTAGATAAAAAACTTCATTTCCTCGTTTCTGAAAGTGAGCTACCTAGTGCTACCTCCCAGGTGAATAAATGCACAGTGGGTTTTAGATTTGTAATGACTTTGAAATATAAAAACAGGATAGGTACTTCACTTTATTCTTCTTTGATCATTGGTAAAATTAAGTTTTTTGTTTAAAGGTGTTTTTTTAACTAAACTCTGAGTCCTTCACCCACTTTAGGACCGAGACCTTAGTTAAAATGTGAAGCTTGCTCTGACTACTTTCCCTCTCTGCCACAATGTCCATCCCTACTAACTGGGGTCCAGGCTTCTCCAGCCAATGTTGTTTAAGTTGCCTCCTTTAGTAACTCGGGGCTTTTCTGTTTTCTTTGACCAAAACTTATATCAGATGCCTCTCTTGCATATGTGTACCAACTTTTTATTGCCACCTGGGAACACAAATTCAGAAAGAATTATATCACTGTAGGAATAATCTTCAAACTTTGTTTTAAGTAAATTATTTTCAAATTTTGACAATCTCATTCTTATTTTGATTCTATTACAAATGCCTAGTTATATTACATGCTCTTCGGCATTTGTGGACACTCCAGTAGATTCTGCTGGTGCGCGCTGCTCCCTGAGATGGACACTGTGGCGATTCTATATTCTGGGCATTCTGAACTCTCTTAAATTTTACATTTAAGTCATAAATGCAAAAAGCCACCATCAATGAAAAAAATAATCTCTGAAATCACTTGTTGAGCTCTCTCACTTTTAACTTTATGATTCTCAGTTGTACCCCCAACCCTGTGAATATAGCCATGAAAGTCACTTAGCTATCTTGTTTCTCAGCTTTCTGAATCCACAGGACAACTCCCTCTGTATCCAGGCATCACTGCTTTACATAAAGACCCAGGTAACTGCCATCCCATTTTGCTTTTACATGTAGCCATCTATCCTTCTCCACCTAATGCGCTAAAAATCAATATCCGAGGGTCCAGGATAGAGAGAATAATTGTTACAACAATTTCTTTGTGTAAAAGCTCCTGTAGAAATTGACATTAAAAATACACCCAGTGTGTGGCTGCTATTCTCTTGGGACTGTAACTCACTTTCAAGTCAATTAGTCTGAGGCCAGAAGGAAAAGGGGTCATCCTAAATCATTCAGCTCCAGGCTTTAACGGGTGTAAAAAGCACTATATTCACTCAGAACAAGGCAGCACTTCCGATGGGCAGGAAAATGAGCGTTAACACGCACCTAGTTCCACCCAACTAGTGGAAGCTGAATGTTAAGGCATCCTTTTATTGCTTTTTTGCTCTTCTTTCAATTTTCTTGCTCATTTATTATACATTATTCCTGTGCTTAATCAAAATGTCACCGGGAGTCCTCCCTTGCTAGCATACCATATCAATGTGGACTCTGTTTCCAGAGCTCCTTAATGCCTGGTGGAGGCTTCTCAGATGCAATTTTTCCTTTCAAGTTGGGCCCCCATGTGTGTAACATTAATTTCTTGGGCCTCATGTAATTCATTCAGGGACTCTCACCAGCTGAGAGCCACATATGGGAGTCCAGATTTACAGAGCTTTTTGATTTTGTGCATCACCAGCCCAGAGGAAATAATTTTCCGTTTGCATTTTGACTGTTTGCCCTCCTCACGTAGTCAACTAGAGATGGTTGATTAAGAAACCACATTCAACAAGAGGCCCATCCGGCAGCAGACTGAGCCAGTCAACAATCTTTTACAGCCTCTCTGCTGCCCTTGCTTCAAGCGTCCCTGACGTGCTCCTGGTCCACTCCCTTTGGGGCCTCAGCTGCTGTTTACACCTCCTGCTGCCATCGGCCCAGCTTGCTGTCTGGCTTCCCTATCCCCAGAGAACATGTTCTGTCTCCCAGTTTTTCCAACTGTTCCTTGAGACTGTGTGACCTCAGCAAATAGTTTTCTCTCTCTGAGCTTCATTGCCGTGCACCTGTAAAATGAAAAGATCGGATTAAATGATGAATCTTACATCTCAAATTGAACTGAAGACCACACTATGACCTCATGGTCATAACTTCCAGCAAGAGTTCTGAATGGCAGAAAATAACACCCAGCATTCAGGACAAGAGGAACTCAGAGCTGGAGTTGAACATCACCTGCATTGGGTTACCTCTTATTTCTGGCTTCTAAATAATCTCAATCTTCATCTCTGTTCAGAACCTTGACATTCTTCTTTTTTTTACCACAATTCATTGCCAGGAGAGTAAAAGGAAGATAAAAACTGTTTTGAAAGGAGATGGGCAATGTAAGGCACATCTGGAATAAAATAACTTGCCAAGTTCCCCAGACAGAGAGTTCAGTAATTCTGAGCACAAAGTAGGCAGCTCCCCACACACTTTTTCTGCAGTTAAAATCTTTCTTTCTCCCCTATATTTCCCACTGAGGCCACCCTGAAATCTACATTTCGTCTTTGTTTTATCCACTTATGAGGCTTTTTTTCCCCTCAAAAATAAGATACCAGATTACATGGCCACCTACAAGATTCCAAATTTGTCTTGAAATTGAAATGGAAGCAGCTCCTCTGTCAAAGGTATAAGGTATTTACATTCATCATTTATCGTTGAGTGTCAGGGTGGTTAAAAAAGTGTGATGCACAGACTGTGAGGTCCCTGGTCTAAAATTAAGAAACTAATTGAGCAAATGTGACCAAGGAGAGTAGCATGGGGAAGGGGTGCAATTAAAGAAATAATAAGCTAGAGAGGTGCTTGAGAAGTAGAACATGGCCATCAAATTGCAAGGGGGTGGAGGGATTAGCAATAAATCAAGAGCTCTGGTTCAAGTAAAATGGGGACAATGGAAAGCACAAGAAACTCCCAGTTCCACAGCAGAGGCAAGATTCACTTCAATTAAGCAAGGTGAGAGTTGTGAGTCCAGGCACGCCCTATTTTGCTTAAGATTCTAATTGAGACCCACATCCTCAACTCCAAAGCCACTTTTACTTGGAAATCCTCATCTAGGTTAAAATAATTCATTAGACTTCAGTTAGTCATTGACCTACAAATGCATTTACATGGTAATTGTTCCTGGTCCACTTAACTTAATCATTTGGTTGTATCTCTATGCTTCAGAAGAGTGCACCCACTGGGTTATGACTTCTACCATTTTTTTAAGAAAAGCTTTTTTGCTGTATAATTGACATACAATAAACTACATGCACTTAAAGTGTACAATTGACGTGGATTGACATGTATATAACGATGAAACCATTGCGATAATCAAGATAGTGAACATACCCAGCAGCTCCTAAACTTTCATCACATTCCTTAATAATCTTTTCTTCTGTTCTTCTCTCATTCTTATGCTCAGCAACTTTTTACTTACTTTCTGCCACTATCAATTAGTTTACATTTTTCTATATGTTTTTATGAATAGCGTCATATATTATGTAGTTTTGGTTGGGATTGTTTTAGCATGATTATGTTGAGTTTTATCTATGTTGTTACATGGATTATTAATTCCTTTTCTTTCAGAGTAGTAATTCATTGTATATATATATATAATAAATTGTAATATATATATTTATCCTTTTAGTAGTTGATGAACATTTGGGTTGTTTTAAGTTTGGGGCATTTACAAATTTAGCTGCTATAAGCATTTGTGTATGTCTTTGTATGGATATATATTTCCTTTTCTCTCAAATAAATGTCTAATTAGAATGGCTCTATAATACAGTAAGTGTATGTTTAACTATTTAGAAACTTCCAAACTATTTTCCAAAGCAGTTGTACAATTTTACTTTCCCAACAGTAGCGTGTATGAGTTCTAGTTTCTAGATACCCTCACTTGCACCTGGTATCCTTACCACATTTCTTTACAAAAGAAATTATAAAATGTTAAAGATTCCATCCATCACTCATTGAGTGATTACCATATGACAAGCACAGTGAATGGTTAATATGATTACTTATGACTTTCTCTAAAGTACAGAGAATCTTTTGCAAACTAGAGAAACAAATTTGCCTGCTAGGAAACCAAAAAACAACAACAATGCAGCTAGGGGCATGATTTGGGTTCTCAGGCTCAAGAGTCATCTTTCTATAGTACTTTTGATTTTCAAAATAGCTATGGTAAGGGAAAAAAGGCAAAAACCTTTAAACAGATCACCCAGATTTGATGGCATGGTGAGGGCATGTCTATAATATGCCAGTTACTATTTTAGATGCCTGAATGAGTATTACCTGCCTTCAAGCTTACAATAAGTTTATGAGACTAGGACTTTTTATTTATTTAATAAAAAGATATTTAATTGTTTATGTAGATAGAAAAAAAAAGAGGATCACGGAGATCAAAGAACTCTTCTCCCATTGTACACAGGAGAAAAAAAAGATGTGTAGGCACATACATAATTCAAATGTATATTTTTGGAGCTTTTCTGCAGCATTACATGTTTGAGGTTAGTTTATGATTCAGGTTAACTGTTTTCTATATAACTATCTGCTTCATTTACCCTATGTATAGAATAAAATTGATAAGCATCAAAGTAACTATCAAGAAACTACTGTATACCTACCAGTTAGGAAATATCATAGATACATGGAGAGAGAAAGAGGTTGATAACTCATTAGATCTTTTTCCCCCAGTAGCCTTTTCCTACTGTCTTTCTGTCCTGCAGATCTTGTTCCTTATGAGAAATAAATGTCTATTGTTAAATCATCCAGTTATAGTATTTTGTTATGGCAGTCTGAACTATCCTAATGCAGACTTCTTATAATAGGAGATAAATATTCCTTACTGTTTAATCTACTTTTCATTGGCCTCTGTTCCTTGTGCTAAAGTATCTTAATTGATTCACGTTGAAAAGCACAGACCAGACATGAGACTAAGTACCTTCGAATAAGTGATCCCATTTTATTCATAAGACAAGGCCCATGGGATAAGTATTGCCCTGCTCAGTTTTGAAAACAAAAAAACAAACTCAGAGAGGTTAGATGACTTACTCAACTTTAAAAAGATAACAAGTGATGAAGAGCAAACCAAAGACTGAATCTAGAACAGGGGTGTTGAACTCATTTTCATCAGGGGCCACATCAGCCTCGTGGTTGCCTTCAAAGGGCCGAATGTAATTTCAACTCCTTAACAGTTAAGGAGTAGTTACATTTATACAGTCCTAAAATTATTTTGGTCCTTTGAAGGCAACTGTGAGGCTGATGTGGCCCCCAGTGAAAATGAGTTTGACATCCTTGAATTTAGAGTCTGTACAATTTTTTTATTACACTATGATGACTTATTGAAGAGGCTGTAGTATAAATGCAAATTTATTTAGAAATATATTAATTAGGAAGACAGCAGCATGCTGGCTATTTTATTAAGTTGACACAGTTCAACTACATATATATATATAAATATGTGTATGTGTATATGTGTATATATGTATATATATAAACACCATATAATAATCTTGAAAATGTCCAGATACATTCTTTCAGTTATGTTTTTCAAAACTATATCTTTAGTGCCTGCTAAATGTAAGACTCAAAGCTAGACTCTGAAATACAAAATCTTGGAATACAAAGAAGTAAAAGACAATTTTTGCCCACCATGTTTGTGTTGGAAAGAGTCAGTCAACCAAATATGACCGATGCCTCAATAACAGTATTATATTAAAAGTTATTACAAGGTGTTTTGTACATCTCTATATTTATATTGTGTTTAAAAATTTAAAACTTTATCGCACACTATTATTTAGAGTAGAATGAATAGTTGGTGACACGGTTTCGTTTCTGTGTGTGAGGAGGCGGCTGCCTGCATGGATCGGCCCTGTACAGTAAGAGGGGGACAGCAGAATGGACCAGGTGGAAGGGCGCCCCAGGTGCTGGTTGGAATCACTCCTGATGTCAACTGTGAGTCCCTCCCCAGAGGGTTTCACCTGAAGACCCTGGGCCTGGATAGAATTGATTCAGCAAGCTCTGATGTCTAGAAGTCTGATTGAAACTTTACAAGAACAGAGATTCCCATTGAAATAAACAGAATAGGAAACCAGCATGTGGTAACCCAGTTCTTCCCAATATAGCAGGTTCTTGGTGGAAAATAACAACAAATTTTAAAAGGAAATTTTTGTACCAAACCAACCAATTCAAAACAGTGAGGTGTATCAGACCGCAGAAAACTCTTCCCCCAATGGAAGTTGTAAAAACCCTCTCCACCTGAGTCATTTAAAAGTAGCCTGCTTAAAATAATTAGAAATTTACTCCAGGGAACAATCCATTAGTGGCCAAGGATGTACAAGATGTATTGATAGGTCCCTTAAAGTCCTACTTTCCATAGCAAAACTTTTGGGGCATCAGGTTTTTGCTGTTGCCATATAATTTTTTTTATTGGTTTCCTTCAATGCACTGCTATTTATTGACTGAATATTAATACAGAAGGTACTTTCTAGGGTGAAAATAGATCTCTTCAGTGTCAGAACGGAACACTACTCTGATTTCTCTGGCATGTTACAGGTCTTTAATTTGGGGTGAGAGGAGGGGGTTGAGCATCCTCATCAGCCCCCCTGTTCTTAATCTACCCCCTAGTTCTCAATCTACTTTCTACATCTACCAATTTGCTTACTCCGAACATTTTACATAA
>PVJI01010703.1:19683-57692 GCA_004026765.1 Micronycteris hirsuta | reverse complement strand
TGCCCGAATCCCCAATGCGGGAGGGAGTAGCCGCCAGGCAGGAGCTGCTGCCTGGGAGAAAGCGCCAGGGGCGCCCAGTGAGCCCAGTGCGCGGGGCAGGGCGGGTCCACCTTAGATAGAGACTGTGCCACATCTTTAGGAGAGAGAATTACTTCTCTCAAAAAAATCTTTGCTGTTGGAATTAGATGGGGGGGGGGGGGTTTGGTATGGTAGCCTCATATCTATACTCTTTTTTTCTTCAATGCAAAACATTATTTTTATTAAAATATTTTACCAATGACTACATGTTCTAATGGTCCTCAGAAAATGAACCATTTTGAAGATAGGTTTTTTTAATATTATTTTTTCAACTTTATAACCATATATTATAAATATAACTGTCAAACAATGAGATGCACCCATTTCAAGAGAGTACGATTCTGAATTTGGATCTATGTGTGCATCCATTACACCATCAATCACCACAATCAAAATAATGAATATATCCATCATTCCAGAAAGTTTCCTATTAGCCCCTTTAAATCTTCTCCCACATCTTATCCAATTGCCTTATGTTGACACAATACTGATCTTTTTGTCATTGTATATCATTTTGCATCATTTAGAGCTTTTTATACATGGATTAATGAAATATGCATTTTTTGTCTAAGTTCTTTCACTCAGTATAATTATGTTTCTTTTTATATACATTTTTATTTTTCAGTTACAGTTTGCATTCAGTATTATTCTGTGTTAGTTTAAGATGCACAGCATAGTGGTTAGAAAATAGTGTCGTTTACAGAGTGGTCCTCTGTCTTGTGTTTCAAGTACCTCCTTGGCTCCGCACATAGTTATCACATATTATTGATGATATTCCCTACGCTGTAATTTACATCTCTGTGACTATTCTCTAACTACCAGTTAGTATTTCTTAATCCCTTTACCTTTTTCACCAAGTCAGTCTGTTCTCTGTATCCATGAATCTGTTTCTTGGTTTATTTTGTTCTTTAGATTCCACATATAAATGTACAGTATTTGTCATTCTCTGTCTGATCTATTTCACTTAGCATAATACCTTCTAGATCCTTTCATGCTGTCATGAAAGGTAAGATTTAAATTTTTTACGGTCCAGTAGTATTCCATTGTGTTTGTGTACCTCAGTTGTTTTTTTTTAACCACTTGTCTATTGACGGGTACTTGGTTTGCTTCCAAGCAATTGTAACTAATTGGCTATTGTAACTAATGCTGCAATGAACATAAAGTAGAATATGTTTTATTGAATTAGTGTTTCGGGTTTTTTCAATTGTATTCCCACAAATGAAATTGGTTGATTGTAGTCATTCCATTTTTAATTTTTTGAGGGAACCCCACACTGTTTTTCATAGTGGTTATACCAGTATGCATTCTCACCAGAAGTGCACTACGGTTTTATCCTCTTCATCTTGAATTTGGGTTTTGTAAATTTTATTCATCTCTGTAAGAAATTTGCTCTTTAAATATATACCTGTCATCTCAGATTAAATATAAAAATGTTTGTTTCATTCCTGGTGTTTTCGAGCTCAAATAAATCACACTGAGTTTCATGGTTTTCTGCAGTGACATCTTGGGGTGGGGTGAGGCGGAAACCACTGCAGAGGTTAATTCAGTGTTTGTTTGGGGATAACAATGTTGTAATCCCTCAACTTCTCTCCCTTTGAAATTCTGGGACTTCCCAAACTCTCTTAATGCCAGGAGCAACACTTTTTGTTATATAGGAGGCTGTTTTCATCCATCACAGTAATTGAAGAGCTGAGTAGGGCCCTGGTGGGCTCGGAAAGTCCACTTGTCTAGTGCTGTCCATGGGCAGGAAAGACTATAAACACCAGAAACTTCTGCCATTACTCCTCTGAGCAGAAAACAGATGTGTTCTTTGACGTTTATAAATACTATATTACTAATATATTCCACTCTATGTCATCAGAATTTGCCTGCCTCATGGGGTTCTTTCTTGAGAAATTACTGCCAATGTATTTTAGATTTCTAAGAATGTCAAAAGAGCATTTCAGAATCCGCGTACCTGAAGCCTTCTTACTGAATACAGTTGGCCCTCTCTATTACTGGTTCTGCATCCTCAGATCAACAAACTGCAGATAGAAAATATATATTTTTTTAAATGTTGCTGTCTTTGCTAACAACTGCTATGTAATTATGTCTACCATGTTTGTGTCTTACTGACATGTACAGACTTTTTGTTTCTTGCCATTATTCTCTGAACAATATAGTATAACAACTATTTACATAGTGTTTGCATTGTGTTAGGAATTATAAGTAATCCAGACATGATATAAAGTATATGGGAGGATTACACAGGTTATATGCTAATGCTATGCCATTTTATGTAAGGTGTTTGAGCATGCAGGGCGAAGCATGTCCTGGAACCAATCTTCCATAGATATGGAGGGATGACTGTAATTCACTTTTCACCATCAGCTTCAATATCTCTTTTTGCATTAAACTGTCGATGCTTTAAGTTGCTTCTCCAGGGTAGATGCAGATCTCTGGGATGAGTGAGATATTCTGCCAGTGCTATGAGAAGGGCTAGATGTGCAGATATTCCACCTCAGGAGCACAGAGTTTGGGAAGACTGTCGGCTACCGTCTTGGCTACACACTCACTTGCCATCTGACCATCTGACCATGGGTGACTTATTTAAGTTCTCGCTGCTCTTGTTTTTCTTCATGAAAGAGACCCAATAATAGTGCTCACCTCACACAATTGTTGTGAGCATTAAATGCATGAACATTTGTAAAACATCAGGAAAAATTAAGTGCTATATAAATACTTGTTAAATAAACCCAACCGAAGTAGTGTGTTTCAACTTGAATGTTATTCAGTAAATGTTTATAGTGAAGCCCTACACCCCACTGCGATAGTAGTAGGCTGCGGGGCTCTGAGGAGGCAGTTAGGTTTATACTGACGATGTGAGGATGGGGCCTCATGGTGAGATTAATGCATTTAGAAGGAGAGAAAATAGACAGCTTGTTCTCTCTCTCTCTCTCTCTGCCATGGGAGGACACAGCAAGAAGACGACTAACTACCTGCAAACCAGGGAGAGCATTCTTACCAGCTCCCCAGTCGACAGACACTTTGACCTTGGATTTCCCAGCCTCCAGAACTGTGAGGAATAAATGTTTGTTATATAAATCATCTAGCATATGGTGTTTTGCTGTAGCAGCCTGAAGTGTTTAAGACACTTAGCTAAACAGAAACACTCCATGGTGAAACTTTATGCAAACAAAAAATAAATACTTAAAAAAAACATTTTTTTCATTTATCTTTACAATTTTTCAACATCAGAACTTTTACAAAGTCGGTGCACCTATATTCTCTGGGGATCATAGAATATATTTTTAAAACTCAATGCTTATTTCAAATTTTAGTTTCAATTATTTCCCACAGAAAACAAGAAGAAGAGAAATTCTCACTAATCTACTTATGAGAAAATATTTAAAAAGTGACTGTCTCTCTGCCTTGATCATCAGCAGCTGGCTGCCCAAACAATAAAAAATGCTAGCTGTAACGATTCCCAGACCCAACCCAAAGCACTGACGTAAGCAGATACCCAGGGAGAGTAGAATTTTGATTTTTCTACAGTAGTAGCCAAAAGGATGAGACTCATTGAAAATCAACCCATTATCTATAGAATTGTCTAAAATGTGACACCTAGAGCTTGTTTAATCAAAATCATTTGCTTTCACAAAGGAAATAACATTCTTTCATTTCATAAGATACTACTTTCCATTATTTAATTCATGACAATCCCAAACTCAGGAAATTTTAAGAGCACCAGTGCTATGAGGCCTACTATAATAAACAAATTGCTTCTTGTTCTAACAAGTGCTGAATGCCACTTTTATATGCAGAAGCTGTAAATGCATGCAATCACTAGCCCAATGAAGTTATTTCTAAAATAGAAGCCCAGTTCATTAAATTCCATTCTACCCTGTAATTTTTATTGTATCTTTCAGATTTGGCTAGTGCAACATAATATGCCTTCAAAACCTAGGTCACTGTTTGACATTTTTTAATATCCATCCAATATACTCCCTATGTACGTTACCTAACTTCTGTTGTTGAACCTGTAATAAAGATTCTGATGATTTGAGCAATTTGCAATTGTTTAAAATTGTTTCAAGTTACACTAAGCACCATTCAAAAATATTAACTTTAGACAATTTTTAAAGGATTTTAAAAAATTGCTCTAAATTAGGTTTTCATCTCTGTTTTCTTACAATTATTTCCCAAATGTTTATGGAATCTGTCCTGATTAAATAAATATTACTATGATTATGTACTATAACATGAAGAAATGGTAGTATGACAAATTTACAAAAGGAAAATAAACACAGGAAAAAGAGAAATTTCCCCATGGAAATAATGTTTGTTATAAGATGTATTTGAAGAATAAAAATGTCATGATGACTTTGCTTATATGGAAGCAAAATTTAGGAAGTTAATAAATGAGTGTACAAACCGCTAGTAAAAGAGTCATACACAGTGCCACAATGAGGATATAAGCTAGAAGAATTATGAATAAGGAATCAAAAACTTATCTTCACTGATATGTCCCCTAAAGAAAAGAGTAAACAAATGGGACTTCATCAAATTAAAAAGCTTCTACATGGCTAAAGAGAACAGCAGTAAAATGAAAAGAGAACCAACTGTATGGGAAAACATATTTGCCAATGTTACCTCAGACAAGGGTTTGATATCCAAAATATACGAAGAACTCACAGGACTCCACTCCAGGAAGACAAAAAAACCAATTAAAAAATGGGCAAAAGACGTGAACAGACACTTCTCCAAGGAGGGCATACAGAGGGCCCAGAGACATATGAAAAAATGCTCAGCATCACTAGCCATCAGAGAGATGCAAATTAAAACCGCAATAAGATACCACTTCACACTGGTTAGAAAGGCCCTCCTAAACAAATCAACAAACAAGTGTTGGAGAGGATGCGGAGAAAAGGGAACCCTAGTGCACTGTTGGTGGGAATGCAGACTGGTGCAGCCACTGTGGAAAACAGTATGTAATTTCCTCAGAAAACTAAAAATGAATCTGCTTATTGAGCCAGCAATTCCACTGCTGGGGTTATACCCTAAGAACCCTGAAACTCCGATTCAAAAGAACCTATGCACCCCAATGTTCATAGCAGCACAATTTACAATGGCCAAGTGCTGGAAACAACCTAAGTGTCCATCAGTAAATGAATGGATCAAAAAAACATGGTACATTTACACAATGGAATACTACACAACAGAGAGAAAGAAGGAGCTCCTACCCTTTGTAACAGCATGGATGGAACTGGAGAGCAT
This sequence comes from Micronycteris hirsuta, assembly GCA_004026765.1. Taxonomy (NCBI): domain Eukaryota; kingdom Metazoa; phylum Chordata; class Mammalia; order Chiroptera; family Phyllostomidae; genus Micronycteris; species Micronycteris hirsuta. The sequence goes on along the minus strand of PVJI01010703.1, from coordinate 52,358 downwards.
TATGCTAAGTAAAATAAGCCAGGCAGTGAGGGACAATTACCATATCATCTCACCTTTAACTGGAACATAATCAACAAAAGAGAAAAGCAAGCTAAACATAACCAGAAACATTGAAATTAAGAACAAACTTACAGTTACCAAAGGGGAAGTAGGAGGGGATAATGGGGGGAAGTAGGGAAGGGTTTTAAGAGACATCTATAAAAGACACGTGGACAAAACCAAGGGGAGTTGGAAGCAAAGGAGGGTGGTGGGTTTGGCTGAGGTGGTGGGGAGTGGTGGTGGGTAAATGCAGACAACTGTAATTGAACAACAATAAAATAATTTTAAAAAATGATCAAAAACTTGATTTTTTAATGTTGTCCACAGGAAATTTTCTAATGTTTTATATTACAACTCCACATAATTTTTCACCAGAAATACTTTTATTTTTGTTCTTATTCTCGACTCTGTCCATTTGTGCATGGATTTGTGTACACTACTGTACACAATATGTATATATACACATATATACATACATACTCACACATATATATGTTGTTTGGTCACAAGTAATTAAAACCTTATCACACCAACATAAGCAGCATAAAAGCAATGTGTGCAGTGTGGGGGTGGTGTATTTAGCATTTATTTGGCACATAGAGAAAGCCAAGAGGGAAGTTAATAGATAACCAGGGCAGGAAATATCAAGTTATTTCCTGGGGCTGGAACTGAAAATAGGAAGTTACAACACAGCTTATTCTCTCTGTTTTTCCTGGACCACGCATCTACTGTGTTTGACATTTTCTTAGAATGTAGATATACTGGGGGTAGGGGAGGGTAAAGTTTGCTTCTCTGGAGGAACACATCAGAAAGACAAGCAAATTGTTTCAGTGGGTTTTGGAGCAAGATTTGATGGAGGTTGGGGGTGTGGTGCTTGGAATCACAGAGCAGAAGACAGATTAGCCAACATTGTTGATAACTAAGACTTGGTAGTCCTAACTCTATTTATGCTTGGTGATTCCTCTGCTTTCAAGTTTTGCTGCTACTCACACAAAACTAAACAGTAGTAAATCCCTTTGTTGTGTCTAATTTGGCGAAGAAATAAATAATCGACATGGTTACACACTGTGTTTACTTATTCTTATTTTTTCACAGTAAAGAGAAACTTAAGACAGCCTCTCAATGACCAGATACGCTGTATACATTTTAGTCTTATAAACATTGTGGTTGATCAGCTTTCCAGGTTTTTAAATTTGAGTTTTGGCGGGGAGATGAAGTTTACATTTATTGTGTTAAATGCAGTTTCTTTTCCTGATTTTCCTTTCCTGATTGTAGCACTGGTGTGTGGTTCTGCTGAAGAAAAATTCCTGCTTGTCTGCGGGGTCTTTAATGGGTTGCTTGTTAGCTCAGGGATTGGCGGCTGTTGTTTGGTAAAGATAAGTGTTCTCGGGGCAAAACACCAAAGGAAGGGAAGGAGAGTAACATTTCTTAGGGCCCAGTTCTGGGTCACATGCAGTGCCTGAGCTTTTCATAATACCATCTTATAAGTTCAAGAATAGTGTAAGGCCATCCTAAACAAATCAACAAACAAGTGTTGGAGGGGATGCGGAGAAAAGGGAACCCTAGTGCACTGTTGGTGGGAATGCAGACTGGTGCAGCCACTGTGGAAAACAGTATGTAATTGTTTTGTAACAGTATGTAAAAGTGTGTTGTTATCGTTATTCTCATTTACAGAAGAGGAAAGTGGAATAGAGGACCTGAAGGGGGAGTCAAAATTCAAACTCAAAAATGACTCAGAAGTCCATTGGCTCAAAGCTGGTCTTTCTCTGCACAAGGAAAGAAGTGATTTGGGGAAGAATGAAACCATGTAAATACAATTTCTGTGAAGGCATTTCATTTTTAAGTCTTCCTACAAAACAACACACTTAAGAAAATGCTCAATCTAGCTTATATGCCAGATACCAAACAAAAATGTAGGGGTGACAACAACCACTAGCCCCAGAGTTGTGACAGCCCAGAGACTTTCCTACGTATTGTGCCATCTGATCTCTTACGAAGGAGTTCACCCTATGAAGTGCCCAGAGACTTCCAACACTAGGTCAGGATCTGGTAATCAGACTGAAGGTGGATAATAGGCAAGGCGCATAAAGGGCCTCGCTGGTCTAAGCATCCTATCTCTACAGACTCTCCAAGTACCTTGGAAGGCACTAACAAGGGCACTGTCTGTCAACGCTTGGCTCTGTCATCAGGAGACTAGAGCATTACTTTTAAGCTACAAGTTGCGATTCATTAGTAGTACTAAAGTCAGTTTCGTAGGTTTTATTTAGTATCTTAAAATACAATGGAATTACATACGATAGTATCGAATAAGAAGGGAATATATCACAATGTGTCACATATACTTAGCTTAAATATTATTTTGTGAAACTTCTGTCTTTTTATATGTATGAGTCACTGTGTAAAACTAAATTCTTGATGCAAAAGATGTAGACAAAAACTCCCACAAGCAAAAATATCCTTTCAGTGATTTTGTTTTATGGATTGAGGTGGGGACTAGATAATGTTCTTCATCTGTAGACATTATCTGCTGAGAATTTCCACTCAGAAAAAAACGTTGAAGTAATGCCATCTTAATTTCATCACTCCCTGAAAGTTTGCAAAACAGAGGGCTACAGTAAGTTGATGTACAACCTGTACTTTTTACAACAGGAAAGCTGGATTCTGCTACTCTTGCTGATAAGGGTGATAGCTTCGCAATGTTCTCAGCAGAGGTCATCTAAAATATTGGTACAAAGCAAAATTTGCTTTTGCTAGTTGGGTCATACTTACTAATTATATCCAATGGAGGGTGTTCTGTGGCAATAATCCAAGGGAAATAAAGAATAAAGTAAAACCATAATACCTTGCCACTTGTACCCCACTTTCTAGTGTGTTACCTTTTTAAAAAGTGTATTCAAGTACTTTAATTTCAATTTTAACACTTTTTGCTTACTTTCACCAAAATACCTCTGCTAATTGACTCAACCTCCCAGATTGTCTATGATAGTGCAAAGAATAGCATTAATAATATAATTATAATTATTAATAATCACAAACATTTAGTAAAAGCATACCATTCTATATGTAAGACAGGGCTGAGATTGTGTGTGTGTATATAAAAATATCCTTGCAGTAACCCAAGCAACCAAATAAAGATATTCAAATTATACCCATTTCAAAGATGAGGAGAACAAGGCACACATGCCATGCTAAGACATTTGGACCTTACACCAGAGGCAAAAAAGAAACCTTCAATGTTTGCACATAGATGAACAACATGGCTGTATTTGTATTTTAGCAAGGTCATTATTGTGGTATTGAAGATGAAATGTGAAAAGGGCATTCAAAACTGGGGCAAAACTCTTTGAGAAATTATTTTCTACTCTCTCTCTAATGCATATCTGCCCCCACCCCTCACCTATATTCCATCCATAGAGAATGATGAACTCTTCACTAAACATACATTGATTATTGATGCTTTAGAGTGTTTGTACTCATTTCTCCCTCTTTCTGCAGTTTTGTTTTTTTCCTTGACCACTGGTAAATTCCAACTCTTCTTTCAAGATCAAGCTCATCTGTTGGAGCAATTACTTACACATCATATGCCTGTATGAGTAGCATGATGTGATGGAAAGATCAGGTGGTTGGGAATCTGTCAAATTTTCTTTGCCTCTTACAAGTATGACATTGAGCAAGTTCTTGAGGTTTTAGAGATTGCTTCCTCAGTTGTAAAATGGGAAAAGTATTACCTACTTCAGAGAGTTATTGGGAGGATTAGAAATGATCTTTGGTATCTAATAAGTGCTTATGAGATAGTATAATTTATGATTATGCTTTTCCAAAGTAACCCACACAGAGCAAATCATTCTCTTCTCCATCTTCTTATGACACTTTATTTCTAGTTCATAAAAACATTTGCCACATTAGATTGGAATTATATTAGCCTATAATCAAGGGCAGAGACTCATTTTTGAATTCCAGGATACAACACAATGGCTGGCACACAGCGAGCTGCCGTCCGTAGACTACTGAAATGAATGATGTGGGCCCACCCTGAGGAATGATAGAAAGGATAGATAAGTAACTGAAAGCCATACAATCCTGCAGCTGAAAGGCACTCTGATCAATGACTTGTAGGTGTTTCCATCAGCTTTATTGAAAATTTATGTACCTTTAATGACATTGACTAGTTTTAAGTGTAAAAAGTTATGATTTTTTGTGAAAAATATAGTTTTTAACACCACAGTACACATTTAAGGAAGTTCTATTCCTTGAATAGTTTACACTTTGTCATTATTACATGATTCTTTTTAACCCTAGTGATATTTCTTGCCTGAAATATATGTAGACATATATAGTCTGTCCAGAAAGTATCCAGCCATGCAATATGCAATATACAGACATTTATTGAAGAAGGTACAAGAAACATTGTCCATAGGACAATTATGCCTCAGTCTCCTTCAAAATAGGCTGCTTGGGACCTCACACAGTTCTGCCAGCATCGCTTCCACTGCTCAAAACACAACAAAATTATTTGTTGGAGTCACCATCAATTGCCCCATTATATTTTCCTGAATCTCATTGACAGTCTGAAATCTCTTCCCTTTGAAAGGTGGTTTTAGTTTTGGGAAAAGCTGGAAGTCACAGGGCACCAAATCTGGGCTTTAGGGGAGCTGAGTCACCTGGATGATTTGATGTTTCACCACAAAACTCTGCAGGAGACGTGATGCATGAGTAAGTGTGTTGTTGTGATGAAGCTGCCAATCACCAGTTGACCATAGCTGCAGGCTTCTGAATCATCTGAATAGTTTCTGTGGAGGAATGTTCAAGCTTAATGCAAAATTTGATGCAGATTTGTTACACTACTCAGTCATTTTGAATGCGATGGTCACACAGTACACATGCTCATTCAACAGCATCTATCACCCCCACTGACTAATACAGTGAAGTCATCATTGTTCATGCATGTGTATTCCAGTCCATTTTCTATGGCTGCCAGGTTACACTGATGTTGCGTAAACCATTCTCATATTAACAGTGGTTGGACTTTTCCCATTAATATGATTAATCTTCAATCCCTTTACTTTTAAACTATTTGAGTCTTCATATTTAAAAAGAATTATTGTAGATAGCATATGGGAATTTTGCTTTTTTATGTATTTTGGTAATCTAGGCCTTTAATTTGAATATTTATTCCACTTATATTTAATATGATTATCAATATGATTGGGTCTATATTTACCATCATGACAGTTTTTAGTTTTTTCATCTGTTCCTTTTCCTTTTTAGGTCTTTTGTGCTTGCTCTCTTTTCGATTGTGTATTATTTTACTATTTTATTTATATCCTATCATGCCTTATTGGCTATATCTATTTTTTATTGTTATAGGATTTATCAGTGTCCACCTTAATATAAAACAACTTCATATACAGTGTAATAATCTTATAACAGTATAGTATCATCTTCCTCTCCCAGTCTTTGTGCTATTGTTGTCATATATTTTACTTCACCTTATGTTGAAAATTCCACAATGCATTGCTGCTATTTTACTTTACTCATGTACATATTTTCTATTCTAGATGCCTTTATTCTTTTTACAAATCCAAATTTTTATCTAGTATCATTTTACTTCTGCCTGGAAGACATATTATTTTTTTAACTGCTGGTATGCCGATGATTAATTTATTTTTATTTTTTGTATGTCTGAAAAAAACTTTTTTCACCATTAAAATTTTTTTTTGCATTTAGAATTCTAGGTTAAGTAACTTTCAGAATTTTATTTATTTATTTTTAATATATTTTTAAGGCTTTAGTTATTTATTTTTAGAGAGAGGGGAAGGGAGGGAGAAAGAGAGGGAGAGAAACAGCACTGTGTGGTTGCGTCTCACATGGTCCTCACTGGGGATCTGGCCCACAACCCAGGCATGTGCCCTGACTGGGAATCAAACCGGGATCCTTTGGTTCTCAGCCCGCGCTCAATCCACTGAGCTACACCAGCCAGGGCTCAGAATTTTTTTTTTTCTTTTTTTTTTTAATATTTTTTTTTATTTATTTTTAGAGAGAGGAGAAGGAAGGGGGAAAGAACAATGTACGGTTGCCTCTCACATGGCCCTCACTGGGGACCTGGCCTGCAACCCAGGCATGTGCCCCGACTGGGAATCGAACCGGGACCCTCTGGTTCCCAGCCCGCACTCAATCCACTGAGCTACGCCAGCCGGGCCTTACTCAGAATTTTAATATGCTATTTTATTATTTGAAAAAAAGCCTGTTGGCATATTAACTTTGTTCTTGTGTTCACAGTTTGACTTTTCCCCTCTGGCTCCTTTAAATTTATTCTTTTGTCACTGTTTTTTGTTTGTTTGTTTTTTGGTGCAATTTGATTACAATATATCTTGGTTTGCTTTTATCCATTTTTTTCTACGAAGGATTATTGTGCTTTTTGATAATAATTTTCATCTGATTTGGTCAATTTTTGACTGCTATTTCTTAACATATTTTTTCCTGGCTCCCTCTTGCCCCCACCACTTTCTGAGACTCCAATTCTATGTATGTTAGGCTCGTCAATGTTGTTTCATAGTTCATGGATGGTCTCTTCATTATTTAAAGTTTTTCTTTTCCAGGATTCATTTTGGATCATTTCTATTGGTGTCTTCCAGTTCATTATTCTGTTTGTGCAATGTCTAATATGATGGTAATTCATTCAATGTATTTTTCATTTCAGCTATTGTATTTTTAATCTCCAAATGTTGGCTTTGGATAGCTTTTACTTCTTCAATTTCTTTCCTCATCATGTTCTTTCCCTCTATTTTCTTGAACATATGGATTATAGTAATAGTAACGGCTTTAACATCCTTGTCTGGTATTGTCTGTGCTATTCCTGTGTTTGTTTTCCTTCTTAGTTATGGTGATATATTTCTGCCATTCTTTATAATTAGTGATTTTTGGTTGGATGTAAAATGTTGTAAACTTTATTGAGTATAGATTTTTAAATGATATATTTCACATTACTTTTAATATTTTTGTACTTTATTCTGGGATGTGGTTAGGTTACCCAGGATCAGTTTGACACTTTCAAGGGATTACAATACACTTTAGGTAAAGATTAATTTGACCTCACCACGGAGGTAATGCTATTCTGACAACCCTACCTTTGAACTTGAAGTGCACTTTGATTCCTTTGATTCCTTCAAAACAAATTTTAACATTATAAGATATCAAAGATGATGATATTCTGTTTCTGATATAGAATTTTATTAATTTCATTAAATTCAATATAAGTATACATAAGATAGACATAGAAAACAAATTAAAAATCTTTGAATTACAGAGAAATTTCTGTAATAAATATGTTTATCTAGGGTGTAATCCTTTTTCCCCAGATCTTTTTTTTTTAAGATTTTTTTATTTTTATTTATTTTTTTTTAGAGAGAGGGGAAGGGAGGGAGAAAGAGAGGGAGAAAAACAGCAATGTATGGTTGCCTCTCACATGGCCCTCACGGGGACTTGGCCCGCAGCCTAGGCATGTGCCCTGACTGGGAATCGAACTGGGACCCTTTGGTTCCCAGCCCGTGCTCAATCCACTGAGCTACACCAGCCAGGGCACTCCCCAGATCTTTATAATAATTTTTCTCTCTCTTGAATAAATACTTATCATAAAAGTGGATGAAAAATAGGCAAAAGTTTATGATACAAGAGGCAGTTAGCTTTGTTGAATTCTATGACAATTACAATGAAAATAAACGCAAAATCAGTGGTTACATTTTAAATTCTGAGAATTTAAATTTAATTTTTGATTTGCCCTTATAGAAATTTAATCTCTATTGTCCTTCAAATCACATTCTTGAGTCTTCAAATTTAGGGCAATGAGTCTGAATTTTGCTGCATAAACTTGAGAGTACAGGAAAATTTAAATATCTTTATTTTATATAAACAGATTAAATCTAACCGTACGCCTTCTTTCCACCATAGTGAAAACTCAATCTCAGTCATTATTGTGGCTCCCTGATCACACCTCTTGGCAATGCAAAGGTCCCTAGAGGGTTCTACCAAACCAAACATAAAGGACTTCAACTTAAACTTACTTTCTCCGAAAGGAAAAACATTGGCATGCTCATTTGACGTGTAACATCATACAGTTTCTTCCTATTCGGTAGCACAGAAATTGTTGCTAAGGTTGGTAATTCTAGTGCTTGCTACTCTTCTGTAGAGAGTATAGCCACTCTTCATAGCCCTGCTATCTCCCCAGAAAGAGAGAGCTGAGAAAAGTTACAGAATTGTTAATCAAGGCAGAGAGTAAAACACTGTGGCAGCGCATTTTCCCTTCCCACTCTTCCATCTCTGTGGTACGCAGGAAGAAACTAGGTAGAGATGAAGGGTTTCGGTCCTGAGTTCAAAAAGAAGGGGACACCCTGAGAGTAGTGAGAAAAAGGGAATCAAAGTTTAGTTACTTTGAAACAGAAAATGAAAGTAGGGGTAGCCAAATGGTGGGATAGAGACTGGGAGCCACTTCTGTATTCTAATTCTCTTCCTGGTCTATATTTCTCCTCGCCTCTTTTGTGTTTGCCTCTTTCTTTTGTGGGGCATGGACTATATAGTCTCATCTCCTCCACATTAGGGTTGCAGTTCTAAGGTTGTATAGACATTAACCAATGGACTCATTATTATGCAGTGATCATGTTTACAAGATTGGGTGAGGCATTGATATCAAGAAATCAAAATATCTTTAACTTTCTTCATAAGAACTACAATCTGGTTGAGCAGACATAGATATCGATTGGCAACGGTCATACAGTATTTTTGCCAGACATTATGTACGTGAAGAACTAGAGATGAAAAAAGTAAAATCCTATCCCTTACAAAGAGACTTTAAATAAAAAAAAATAGACTAGATAGAGAAAAAAATTGTGTTATGGCCAATTCTACATGGGGTCCAGCACTACCCTGACACTTGAGAAAGAAGGGCTCCTTCTGTAGTCAAAGCTTCTGAAGGCCTCCTTTCGCACGCACACACTCACACACAAATACCCAGAGAACACGGGCACCTCTGTCACATGAAGAACCTGAGCCCAGGGTAGACATTAAATCACCTTTAACATTCAAAAAATCCTTAGCTCTAAATATACACTCTCTTGACTACTAAAGTTCAGTGTCAAGGCTGAGTATCCCACGGTAACACTGGAGAAGTTAATGAAGCATAAAGGTGGTGATTGGGTTCCCTTCTCTTCTTCTGCCCACATACTCCCAGTAGGTATGAGAGGCATGTTAAAAACAAAAGATAACCAACAAACAAACAAAAAGCATAAAAACAAACAAAAAAACCTCAGAATTTGTATAGGGGACTTGACCTAAGGAGCTTGGGAGAAATCAAGGGCCATGTATCCTTGTGGCCAACAGTTTTCCAGTCTTCTTTTCCAGAAATCAGTTAATAAACACAACTCTAAGGAATCTTTGCTCTATGTTTTCCCTTTTATTCTGAAAGCTCAGTGTCTAGACAATTTATCACAGGCAACTTATTACGATGTATGAACATAATGTGAAATTCATGGTTCATGTCATCTAAATAATGCTTTGGAAAATTTATTGATAATTCACACCACTACATTAGCAGAGTGAAACCTCCAAATTAAATTAATAATAAAAGTATCAAAGGATTGATGATTCAAGTAAATCTAATTTGGCATGACTGTCTATAGAACCCAAATATATGAAAATTTCAATTATAGAAACTTAAGAATTGATTTTGCTGAAATGAAGCCAGTAAAAATAAGTTGTATATCATAAGTATTGCATAAATCATAAGTTATGTATGTATGTATATTGTATGCATCTAAACATGGCCTGTGCAATGACAGGTCACCCAGATATGTGGAATAATTAAATTCAGTTATCTTTGATATTTTGCTGACTTTATCATGTAAAATGCACAGCTTTACATATTTCTAAAATGTCAATAATATATATTCGTCAAGGTACATTTGTCAAAGTAGGAGGATAAAACTATTTTTAAACATTTTTTTAGCTTGTTTAGAAAGTTTCAAATATTTATACAGAGAATGTAGCCCTGTCTTTGAACTCTGCCTCAAGACCTCACAACTGCTAGAGAAGGACCTGAGTTTGTAGATATTAACAAATGCATTTGGAAAAGAATTTCTGGGAAGACATCCTAGAACAGATGACTGAAAAAAAGTTGAGCATTATAATAATGAGTTTAAATCTGTGCTCATTTTGATATCCCTTGGGAGGATGCACTGAGTTTTGGAAACAAGAATTATTTAGTTTCTATTTATGTTTTTGTCTACATGCAGGGTTCATTTTATAGAACTTGAAATCCAGCAGTGCTTAATGATTTCAAATAGGATATTCATGGAAGAAAGAGTAATGGAGTGTAGATATCAGTTTTAGTGGTTAATCAGTCAGGTGGAAAGCCACATTACAGGATGAAAATACATGCTTTTTTCCAAGCATAATTTCTTGGCCAATTAATAAAATGCTATTTTAATAATACTCAGTTCTTGATAACATAATGTGATATGGCATTGTTAGGAAAAATAAATAAAAACAAGGAATTATTGTCTTGCCTTCAGTAGTTCTTCAGAGGATCCTAGAAAAGCTGCTCAATGAAAGACAGGCCTAATTTTTGGTGGCTTAAGAATCTGACTTTATTTACTTGTTCAAAGACAGAGAATTTGGTCTGGTTTTAAGCAAGTTTCTTTCACTGTTAAAGTAAAAAACCACTGGTTAGTTACTTCAGTTTATTGAAGTACTTCCAGGTATAGAAATTTCAACAGCAAGAAGTTTATTTCTCAACTTGCACTTTTTACTCAAGAGGCATCAAATTGCTCATAAACGAACAGCAAGACACTTGTCATTTCCTGCTGGGAGACTTTCGTAGTTAGATCAGACGTCTGAACTGATCACCATGCGTCTTGGGATTTGTACGCAGACAGCTGAGCCTTGGGTTAAAGTCATAGGAACACTGTTACCGTATTCAGTAGAGAGGAATGCAGACCTTAGAGCAAGAATAGAGTCACGTGGTCTTGTCAAGGGCATCTTTGGGGCTTAACCTTTGGCCACAGCTTCTCTCTGGTACTGTCACAGAAAATGCTGCTTTGTGGTTTGAACAATTTGTGGGGTTCATGGCTTAACAAACTAAGATATCAGCAAAATGTAATTGTGTTGCACAATATACATTACTTAGACTACACAATACTGGAAAAAAATTCAGTGGTACTCAGCCAGCAGCCTCAGATCTGCTATCCGTGAGTCCACTAAGAGGAGCAGAAATGAAACGAGGTGAAACAGTCTGGCCTTGGCCGCAAAGAGCAACAGGAAGCCTGCAGACTCAAGGTCATGCTATTTCCTTTCTACTATTGAAATGGCTGGCCTGTGACAAATTTATGCAAATATAACATGAAAAATAATTTCTCGAAGACAACTTCTTCTTGCCAAATGTTCTCTGGTTTTCTTTGGCCCAGACTATGGATAATATTGGCTTATTTTAGAGTCCAGCTCCTCCAATTTTCCTGCAAGCTAAGGCCAGGGAATGTTTATTTCACAGAAAGGAAGGCCAAGGCCCTACAAGCAGGACTTGGAGTGAGAGGCCCCAGGGCAGGGTGAGAGCAGAAGGATGTTTCACTGACATTCTTTCTATTCCTTTCTCTCCCTCGGCTTCCTGTCGGAGGGCCAGGGTTCACTTAAGGAATAGAAATTACATCTGAACCTGGGAACAAAGATGCCTGGAATTTAAAATATATATCCACTTTATTTTATTCAACCCCCAACTCAAAACACTTCTGATGAATAGGATGTGGACACTGACACCTTAGAGTAAAACATAGTCACAGTTTCATTTAAAGAAAAACACAGAAGTAAGTCCTCTGTCATTGGACAGTTATCATCCCAAGGGTCCTATATGCAGTTATGCTATAAATCTGGGCTGGCCCCCCAGTTTTTTTTTTGTTTGTTTTGTTTTTTTGGAGAGAGACAGAGAGAGAAAGAGAGAGGGAGATGTAGGTAATACTCTTGAATGCTGGGTGAAGCCATGTGACTCCAAGTGAGGGAACAGGGCCCCTCTATAGAAGAAATCACGTACCAAATGCATCTGCCACTTAGAAAATCATAAACTGATCCAGACTGTGTATTGCCTAAAGCTTATACAGCTATGGAATTGCTCTAAAAGAAAGAATACAAAGTATAATGTAAACTTTGGTGTGAAAATGAACATTTAGAAAGACTAAGGAAAGAAATCATAGCAAATTACAAATATATAAAGCCAAAAAAATACCAAATCCAAAAAAATAGCATTTGTTTATTGAATAATTGCCTGCAACACCTCTAAAATATTTTTATTTTACATTTTGTTTACATACTTTTCATCCCCTCTTCATGTCACAATAATTTTAAAGATAATCTTCTATACAAAGAAAAAATGTTATTTTTTGTTTGGATGGTTGATCAAAATTTGTTTTTATTATAGATAGCTGGATGCATGAAGAGTATGACTTCACATTTGGATTAATACTTACTATTTGCCATGCTACCGCAGTTGCATGCTCTATAAACCCAGGAATCCTGATAGAGTCTAGGTAACATGATTCCAGTGAAATAGGAAAAAAAATCAAATGTTTTTAATTGTATACCCTGTGTTATTAAGTATATTTATGAAACAGGAGAGTCTGTTTTGTCTAAGGTTGATGTAAACTTAATTCTGTGCTTGTAACTTTTTATTTTGATGATTGGAAGAATTTTCCCCAGACTCATTTTGGGTGTGTGTATTTCAACCTTGTTTCTCCCATACCCGCATCATTTTGGTGTTGTGTACCTTAAGGCCTGTTCTGATTCGCTCATCAGAGAGCTGGGTGAGTAGGCACAATAAGCAAAGGGATATATTCCTAGAAGCTATTTCTCCACCAGGACAGCTAGTGAAACAGAACCACTCATAATGTGACTGTGAACCAGTAAAACATATATTCTTAAACCTGAACTAAATTAAAAAATTTCAACTCAGCTTCTCCTTCACCAGATTTCAAAACACACAGCTACATCTACAGATGATGTATTATCAAGTTGAATATCTGAAACCTATATAATTTTATTAGCTATGTCACATTAGTAAGTTCAATTAAAAAAAACTTAGTAAGTTCTGACAGCTTAATAAGCTACATCAATGTCATCCCATAGAAAGAGAAGTGAAAAAAAAGGAACGTGGGAGTAAAGAAAATAAACAGTCCTATGAGTCTGGTTAAAGTATATGACTCAAACAAATTTTATAAAAATATGACTTTTCTTAGTGCCCCTCCCAAAGCCTTGAAAAAGGCTGAATTATTGAAAGTTCCTGGAGCTTAAGCTAATTAGCTTCATGATACATCCATCTACAGCCTTGATGAAGTTCTCCTGTATCTGAGTGGCATCATTGCTTAAAGCCTATAAAAGTGTTCATGTTATTTATAAGTTAATAACTGTGACTCTAATAACTGGTAACAGTGGCAAATATAAGAGGATTCTGCTGTACCGTCAAAAGGTGACTCAGATCTAGTTCACTGTAATGATTTTACAAAAAGTACCTATTAGGGTAGGCTCGTAGAGATTTTTCTTTCCTTGGCACTAATGTGATATTTTTCACTAGTCATAGACATTTCTTTCTACCTTTCCAGCTCCCCACCCAAACCACTCTTGAATCTGCCAACTAAAATTTGTATGTTAAATTTGAATTCATCAAATTTTAAACTACTCTCATTTCACTTCTTCTTTTGTAGCTCCTAAGCCCAAAGTCAATGAGGCAGGTTTTTAATAGGTGATTTATCCTCAGAGTAACAATGGCTTATTATTCTTTTTCTCTTGAGTCATCTTTGATGGAAATGCTGGGAGAAAGGGATTTCAAAGGGGGATTCTGAAATCCCTGGGAAATTCCACAAGCAGACAAGACATTAGGGCCATGTCAACAAATAACACTGTCCAGATTAGTGAGTCACATACCAGGCATGCTGACATTGGAGTGGATCAACAGAAGGAGCTGGCCCATGACACAGCAACTTCTGACGGCTGAGCCAGAATAACCATTATTCCGCTTTTCAGTGGATTTTTTTTTTCACATGTTCACTCTGTGTGAGGTGCAAGAGATTCAAATTCAGCTCCTGTTGTCAAGGGGAAACAAAGCAAGCCGTTACTTAAGACAGGTACATTGGGCTATAGGAAGACTCACAGGCAGGAGAGGGCAGACCTGGAGATCTTAACCCATATGGGGAGGTGGAAGTTCAGAGAATGAACTTGCAGAAAGTGCCCAAGAAGCCTGGCTGCCTGGACTGAACTTTAAAGGATGTATGGGTTTTGCCATGCAAAGAAAGAGGAAATGCATTTCAGACAGAAAGAAGAGTATGAACAAAGACTCGGGGGCATAAGAATTTGAGAGACTGGAGCTGAGGGCAGGAGGAGAGAAAGGGCTGGAGGGGAGAGAAGGAGCCAAGCAGAGACAAACTTTTGTCAGGGTAAGAACATAAACTGTATCCTAAAGCCCATGGCATGGGGCTAGACATTGAACATTAAAGCCAGGAAAAGACACAGCCAGAATTATATTTTAGGAAGCTCACTTGGCAGAAGTGAGTGAATGGTAGAGGGAGAAAGCTTGAGGTTAAACCAGTGAGGGGATTTCAATGGTGATCTGGGTGAGAGAAAGGGGGACTCAGTCAAGTGCAGCGGGGCTAGGAGGAGAGAAGACATTCATTAAGAAGTTTTTAAAGGACTTGGCAAAGTTACACATTGGAATATATCACAGAAGACAGTAGAAATAGAAATACTGCCAGGACAATCATGAAGCAGAAGTACTGACTGATGTTAAGAAATTCTAACACAGTAGAAAGTGAAATAGTGAGTTCATCCATTTGTAGCGTACACTCAACACATAAAATTGAAATGAAATGTATCATAATCTCTTAACAGCCATAATCTCTAGAGAGTGATAAAACAGATCATTTTTATTTTTATTTTTCATACTTTTCTGTACTTTTAAGAATCCTATTTGTAATGCAGAACTATGACAAATCTTAAGAAAAGAGGGTGGAAGAAGGAAAGAGAGGAAAGGAGGGTGGAAGAAAGAATGTAAAGAGATTTCAAAGCTGTTGAAAAGAGATACTCAATGCTGTAAGGGAAGTAAGAACGGTTCGGTAAAGAAAGAGTTATGGTTCCCACAGAAGCCTCTTTAATGTAACCTGTTGTAGAAGTTTCTACAAAGCAAGCATTATGGGCTATGGCCTCAGATCTGATGAACAGTAGGAAGGGGAGGTAGGAGTGTAATGAAACTGTGTTCCCAAGACTGTCTGTTGGTTCAGCTCTTGCTGCTGAGGTAACTAGAAGGGGAATGTGTGCTGTAGGAAAGCAGCGGCCTTGGAGTCTGACTTCTGGGATAGAGGCTGCCCTGCTGAAGTCGGACCCACGGCTGGCCACCCAGCTCTGCCCAGCGCCTGTCCAGCCCTGGGCTCTGCTCCCCTAACTCAGGCCATTCGCTGTCCTGGTTTTGGTATACGTTGATAATTTGAATGTTTTGAACAGACAACATCGTGCTCAATATCCAGTCATTAACTACCTTGGCAATTGCCTATTTTTTCTGAGTCCTTAGAAAATAAACTATAATAATAATAATAATAGTAATAGTAATGATGATAACAATAGTGCCAATGATGATAAAAAGTGGGCAATACAATATATTCGTCAACGGACCTAGGAGTAATATCAACAGCTTCACTGTCAAATTTTGGGGTCATATTTTTCCGAGAAGAGTCAGAAAGGGGCCTGACATTCCATGCAATAACTTCCTCATTAGAGCTGTCTCTCTGAGCTGGCCCAGTGCTGTGGAGCAGGAGCAGGGGTGCGCGTGCTCTCCCTAGGAGTGCCACTTCTCTT
Source organism: Micronycteris hirsuta (assembly GCA_004026765.1). Classification (NCBI taxonomy): domain Eukaryota; kingdom Metazoa; phylum Chordata; class Mammalia; order Chiroptera; family Phyllostomidae; genus Micronycteris; species Micronycteris hirsuta. The sequence continues at coordinate 36,446 of PVJI01010703.1, read as the reverse complement.
CACGCCACCTTTGCCTAAAGATTTCTGTGCCCAAACCTAGAGCTCAGTTCATAAATCAACTTCCCCCAAATGGTTGAACGATATTGTCCGTATGCTCCCGGGGCCTCTGCACTTACTTATAACTCTCTACCCACTTCATTTTACTTGCCTTTCTGTATTCTAGATTTCAGGATCTATAAAGGAAGAAATTGTATCTTATTCACAGCACCTGCCACAATGCCCGGCAGGTAACAGGTTGAAAAGTATTTACTAAATAATTAAGAACGTGGATTTTATTAAATGACATTATTAAATTAATGAACAAATGCTTAAGTTAAGGAAAAAAACAAAAGTTAAAAACACGAAGAACCAATTACTACCATTTGTCTTGCTTCATAGTGAGCTATTTGATATAGCATTCACCTGCCCTCTCCCGCGCACACACGTGCGCGCAGGCTCTCGCGTGTCTTCCACGAGCAGCTGCCTACTGCTGCATTGAGCTCTGGAAAAGAGGAAAGGCAATAAATGAAAATAAAGTGTTCATTGATTGTGACTACTGTGAGGGCTCTTGGACAGATTTGCTGAGGTGCAAAATTTTTTGAACTGTTATTTGTACATATGGGACTAGGGATGCAATGAGAAGCAATGAGATATTGCTGCCCCAAATGAATCTAATCATGAAGAAACATCAGACAAATCCAAACTGGAGAAATTCTGTTCCAGAATAAAGGACACGAAAGACATATGACAACTAAATAGAAAACATGGTCCTAGATTTGGGTCCTGGAATGGTTCCCTCTCTCTCTCTCCTCTCTCTCTTCCTCTCTCCCCCCCTCTTTCCAGCCATCATCTACCAATCTATCCGAGTATCCATGTATGTAAAAATTATTATTGGGACAATTGTCATAAATTGAATAAAGCCTGTAGATTACATAATAAGAGTGTATCATCGTTAGCTTCCTAGTTTTGATTATTATAAATCTGGTTATATAACAGAAATACCTTATTCTTCCAAAATACTAGAAATCCGAGTAAAGACTATTCTACAATTTTTAACTCTTAACTCTTTTTGTGACTTTGAAAAATAAGTTTAAAGTTATTTCAAAATAAAATATTATAAAAATTAGGGATACCAATTTATATACTCAAATTGAGAGATACGTACTATTGTGGACCGTATGTTTGTGTCCTTCCAAAATGCATGTTAAAATCTAATCCCCAGTGTGATGGCATTTTGAAGGGGGGCTGTTGGGGGAGTGATTAAGTTATAAGGTAGAGCTCTCATGAGTGGAATTTGTTCTCTTATAAAAGACACCCCAGAGAGCTCTCTCACTCCCTCTCTGCCACCTGAGAACACAGACAGGGAGGAGAAGGTCAACTCTAGCCAGGAAGTGGGTCCTCACCAGACAATGAATCTGCTGGCACCTTGGATTTAGACTTCCAGTAGCCAGGACTGTAACAAATATATATCGGTGTTTAAGCCACCCAGTCTATGGTATTTTTATTATAGCAACCTGAACAGAATAAGTCATGCACGTTGAACAAAACCAGTAATTATACTGAATCAGGTTAAATTGTAACCAGGCCAAACATTTGTTAAGAGACCTACGGGTGTTTGTTTCTCTTCGGGTTAGTTTCAAAGTGCAGTGCAGCATATTGGATCGTGTGTAATTGCCAGTAACATAGTGTAAGAAGGAGGGCCCACAAACATTTAGTGTTGCAATAATATAAAAGCCTCAGGAGTACTCCAGCCAAAACAAGTCCTCAGAGGTGGCTAAGCGTATCAGTGCCAACAGGCTGTAAGAAGCTGAAAAGGATCTAAAGTAAACAGGAGTCTCAGGCTGACCATTGACCGGTTGCTGTCTTGGTAGTATTCTGTTTTCTGTGGCACCCAGAAAGGGAGGTCTCTTCCAATTAATAAATTTTTCTTTTGTCTAGCTATGATCCTCAGAAAGCAAGTTAGTCAAAATGCTTTGTATTTGAACAAAAATATCTCTGAATTCACTTAACGTCGACAGTGTTACACATGACTTCCATGGGCCCTGGGTCCTTTTACCCTTGTGGGGCTCTCACATCCTATGATACTTTTTTCTGTTTGAGGCAAAATTTAGTAGATTTTCATGGGCCCAATTTTGTTGCGGATTTTGTCCCACAAAATCTGTGGGGGACCGTAACCGATTGTGTGAATCAATCTCACCCAGAGACACGCTTGGAGAAAGGAGTCTGGTTGCCACGGGTCTTTCCCTCCATCGTGGAAAAAGCCCTGGGTGTAGCTCAGCTGGACTTTTTATTACAAATTTTAGGACACATTTACATTGGATTGATTATTTATGAACTTATGCAGAATCAGGGGTTTACAGCAAGGTCATGAAGATATATGAGAAGGGGATAGCTAAGTGGTGGGTTTACTTGTAAGGTAGACATTTGGGGTACAGAGCATTAGGACATAAATTCAGGTCCGGTAGCAGACAGGACCGGGGGAGTACATTAAACAGGAGACAAGTCAATTGAGGGTAAGCTAGTTAGGGCTGTTAACTCTTAGGACCATAAAACATTGAGGCAGGGATCCATTAACTTAAGCTTCTTGGCTCCGGGAAGGAGAGACTCAGTGAGTCAGAGAATTTCTTAAGAAACATTTTTGCCAAATTCCCATTAGAGAATTCTTTTTTCCACGGACATGATTTTACGCTTGCCCACACGGGAATAGTTTTTCCTCACACAGAGCTTTGCTCACACACGTGAATCCCAGAACTGCATATCTTCATGCATGTGCAAAGAATTCTCTCCACGCAATTTTATCCTTTTCTGTACACACACACACAAGAACAACACTTTTCTTCACTCTAAAGCTTTATATTTTTACTACTTAAAAAAATTAAAATATGTTCATGGGCTTTGAAAATAATTTATTCTAAAATCACTGTGCCTACTATGCTTAAAGCATGTCAACCCTGATTAGAATCAGAGTTTTAATTATTTGAGCTCTATTTCTGTACCTCTGAGGAAAGCATAATATTTGAATTGATGTGGGCACTTGGTTGCTAGAAATCAGGTCTTGTTCCATAATGTGTACGTTTACATGTTTGAATATTAGCTGAGTTTCATAAATCTATGTATCAATATTCATTCTTATATCCATTTATGTGATATTACATTGGAAGCCACAGTTGAAAGTTTTTGTGTATTTACATTTAACCACGTAACCCATGTATTTTTACTCAGCATTCTTCTGATGAAGTCCCAGACAAGCACCATTTTCTCTCTGTGCTGAGGATCCCTCGGTGGATCCTAGACCCTCCTGAAATCCTGCTCTTTGACAAACTGCACTTCTAACATCTGGTTTCTGTACTTATTTTCTTTCCTTTTATTAGCATTAACAGGTTTATTTTTAAAATAAGACATCTCTATGAAATCGTTATATGTTTCTATTAATTCTTTCTGAGTGTAATTTTGTCGATGAGATCATAGCTTACCTACTGTAAAGGACATTATGGTGTTGCAGAGGTTTCTGAACAATGAAATAGAAGTAAAAGTGCCATATGGGGGTACAATACTAATTAAAAAAACTACAAATATCAGTCTTCCAAATGGATGTTACGCAAACAATCAGTGAGAATCATTTGAAAGACCTCAATGTCCGGAGGCGGCCACAAATGATCTTCTATTTGCAGCGACCTGTTTGTTAACGTGAAGACATTGTCCGTGGTTCTCACAATCATCATATTAGAGTTGAAAGAGGATCTCGCAGAGTTGCACCTTTCATGAAATTAGTCTTTTTTCCTTCCTGTACCACTGTTTCCGTGGTGCAGAGTGTCAGTGCCGTGCTTTGATGCCAGAGCAGGGAGACATAGCCTATTCCCTTCCGTGGCAACCTTACCAAAGAATTAAAAGTGATTCAAAACAGACCACACTGTAAATACTGAGAAATCATGTAAGTGCTTCCTAAAGTGATTACTGATTTGGTTCTTGCAAAAATAGAACGTCTAGGTGCTGGGTGCTCACTGGTGAACAAAATGGCAAGAAAGAAATCCCTGTCTTTCTGACACTTAACGTGGTACAGATGTCTGTTTAGTTTTATCCGCTCTGTTCCCTAACTTCTGAATTCCATAGCAATGGCTTCATTTATTTGATAAAGTAAATTCCAAAACAATCTGGGGAGCTGGCTAACCTCCATTCTGCAGAGGGAGTCAGAGAAGCAAGAGAAAGCTTTGGAAACGAGAACTAACTTTGAATTGGATGATGGTGTGATTGAAACAACTCCAGGTGCACGCTGGTTAACCCTGGTGATCTGACCCTGGGGATTCCTTTTTTGTGACAACTGGAGCCAATGGCCTTTGGCAGTGTGAGTGAGGTGTCCATAGCTTCGAGGAAACTGTGAAAAAAACGTGTGGGGATCATTTCAGTTCACCACTGAATCTAAAAGACAATGATTTCAATGACAAAGGAGTATCGAAACCAGACAAATAGTTCACGTCTTTCTTTTTTTAGTGTGAAGCTCATTCATGTAGAGACCGCTGCTTGGACCTGCAGCGAAAATGGGTGCAGATGGCTGTACAGATAGTTCAGATGATGTGAGTTGATTTTTCTCAATTAAAATTCTTCATTTGGCCTGGCTGGTATAGCTCAATGGATTGAGTGCGGGCTGCAAACCAAAGGGTCGCTGGTTTGATTCTCAGTCAGGGCACATGCCTGGGTTGCAGGCCAAATCCCCAGTAAGAGCCATGTGAGAGGCAACCACACATTGATGGTTCTGTCCCTGTCTTTCTCCCTTCCTTCCCCTCTCTTTGAAAATAAATAAATAAAATCTTAAAAAAAAATTCTTCATTTGTCATCGAACTGATAAAGACGACTCAGAAAAATCAGGCTTATCTGATGAAATGGGACTAACCTTTTTTCTGCAGTTATTTAAAAGGTTTCTTTCATGCATTTGCCTCTTTTTTTTTGCCTCTAGGAAAAAAAGAACAGCAATTTTGCGCTTTTTAAAAAATTTTTTAATAATTTTTTAAAGATTTTATTTATTTATTATTAGAGAGAGGAGAAGGGAGGGAGACAGAGAGGGAGAGAAATAGCAATGTATGGTTGCCTCTCACATGGCCCCCACTGGGGACCTGGCCTGCAACCCAGGCATGTGCGCTGACTGGGAATTGAACCGGGATCCTTTGGTTCCCAGCCCACGCTCAATCCACTGAGCTACACCAGCCAGGGCCAATTTTGCTTTTTTAATAACTGAAAATGTGGAGCAAAACTAAACAAAAAAGTATTAATTTCTAAGAAAAAACACAACAAAATTTCCTTTATTCTTCCTTAATTTATTGTTTGTTAGTAATTGTTTTTAGGGATTTTAAAGCCTCTGGGAATTGAGGTTCCCAGGAAAACACTGGTCTGCTCAGAAGCTCCCAGCGAGAGCAATCCTAGAGATCAAGGTGAAGCTGGAAGTTGATCTGATTTGTCTTGAAAGTCATGCCACATCATTGGCTCCACATCCAATTTGTTAAGCAAGTCTTCAATATGAACTCGGACTTAAGAGGAGGGGAGATAGATTCCACCTTTCAATGGAAGCAGTAGCAAAATGTTTTCAGCCATCTTTAAGTTGCCACGAAAGAATTGAAAACCAGTGTAATAGCCTAAACTCCCCATGTTGTAGATGGAGGTGCTGCGATAGGACATCAATTTGGAGTAAGTGCAATTAACTCTGAAACTCAATACATGATGCTTAGGACTTCTGGAAAGCTTTAAGTAAAAAAACTTTCTTAGAGACTTGTCACATTGCTTTTGGCCTCTCTCTAATAAAGAATACTTTTAGTTGTCTGCTTACAACTTCTTGGGAGAAAGCCTTTTAATTCCTATTTACTCTTCACATGGACTAGAAAAGAACCCCACAAATTTTCAAGTTTAGTGGTAAATATTAACAGATTCTGTGGAAAAGGGAGTGATCATTACAAATACTCTGGTTTTGTGTTTTTCGTCTTCTGTTACCCGCATAATTTCATACTGCAAGCCCGGCTAGGGTATTACCAAGGAAGCAAAGCAGCACTTCAAACATCTGAAAAGGATCTAGATCATTGAAGGGGGTATTGTCACAGACTGGCTTCTCAGGAAGCAGAGTCCAATGAAAACAATTCTAGAGAAGTTGTTCAGCAACATGCATACAGATGACACACTGTCCCGTATTCTTCAACATGGCTGAAGTGGTAAATTTTACGTCATGTGCTTTTTTGCCACAGTTAAAAACCCCCCAGAAAGTAGATTCTGGGATGATTTTGGAGTTCAAGACATTTATTAAGGATCCAAACCTATGAAAAGAAGGAGAGGAAGCAGGACCGGGTAGAGGTGAACGGTCGCATTGCTTATGCAAGCCCCATGGCAGCTGAGTGAACCCAGAGCAAACGCTGTCAAGGCCAGTGTTCACCTTCATCCTCTCACTAAGCCACTGGAGGCAGGCTGCCTCAGCAGGGTGTGACCTCGGTCCAGGCAGCTCCAGCAAGTTCTTAGCTGAGGAGGGGTCTGGGCAGTGGAAAGCCATTCTACTGCCATTGCTTGAGATAGAAAACACAATGACAAAAATAAATGACTACACTTTTGCAGACATCATCTGAGATTCCTGAAGGAATAATATGAGACACATAATTTAATGATAATTTTAGCACACCGAAAATGGAATTGAAGAGTATCCAGTATTGATTATAGCTTTAAAGTGTCTGCTCACACAAATCCTCATTTGACATGACAGAGTTAAAGGTCAAGAGAATAGGTCACAGGGGTATGAGTATGAAGAATGTGATATATTTAAGCTTTTTAAATGTTCACACTATTAAGTGTATTCATAATATCAATTCTTATGCATTTCTCCCGTGTTTTTTGCTTTTATATTCTTTTGTAAGAATATATTCTGTATGTGTGTGCATGCTTTTGTAAAAGCAGAACCTCCAATCCAACATATGATAATAAGGTGAAATTTGAAGCTTAAAAATGTTACTAAAGAGACATTATGTTGATTCAGTTTTTAATATTTTCATGTAATTTTGCATTTTCAGACAGAAAAAGTTTTTCACATTTTAACCAGAATGTTCTGAGGTTTCAAAGATCTCACTTGCTCTCAGCATGAACTTAAACAAATTCGCCGCAGCTGCTCACCTACAAAATGGAGATACGAGGTCACGCGCCACATAGGCTCACTGTGAATGTTAAGTGATACGCTGTTGTAGATGCCTTACGACAGTGGTTGGCACGAAGAAAAAAGTCAATATGTGTAACTGACTATTCTGTGATACTGCTAACTATCCTTTCATTAGCAAAAACCAGCTATTACCATATGCTACAGTTCTGCAAAAGATATTTGTTGAAAAGTAATGCTTTAGTAATGGAAATCAAAAGCTCTAACTCCAGGGTTCTGTCTCCAAGAATTTTCCAAATCTGTCACAAGGTGGCCCCAAATACATATCCTTCCTGACTCTGCACTCATGGAAAATTAATCAAGCAGAAAGAAGATATTGCAGCAAAAATTCCATGGTAATAATAACCCAACGTATAGGTGGTCCACTTAATAATCAGCTCCATTTGGCCAGAAGAAGAGGGAAAAGCAAGCCCGATGTATTTGAAATGGGCAAGAAGGCAGTAAAATGTGTCTAGACATTTTTCTTCAAGGCTAGTTTCAATAGAAGTGGTAAATAAACCTTCCTATTGGTGCTGAACACTTTGAGTACATGGCCTAGCATGTCTGAGAAAAACCTCTAATCTTTTACCTTTGCCCTATTTTATAAATTGGTTACTTAGCAATTATTTACCTTTCGGCTTTACCCGAGCACTTCTTTCCTCTTTATCCTCTCCCACTTGTAACGCAGAGAAAAACAACGGATTATAAATGATGTAAGACCCTGACAGGAAAGCCTCAGATTAAAGGTTTTGTAAGATCATGACTAATTCATTACCTCTTCTTCTTATCTCAGGATCCTTGAAGTCTTAAGATGGAGCCTCAACAATTTTTTTCCTGACAGTAAAAAATTCTTTCCAGGCTAGGTAGTATAGTACTAGAGGCAATGCTTAGCAACTGATTGCAACTAATAGATAATATTTGGATAAATTGTAAAGAATGAATACAGGGGACCTGAGCATATAAGAACAACTGCATGTGGTTAAGGGTCTTGGCACTGGAGTCAGAAATTTGGTATTCTAGTTTAACTTCATAGGGGTGTAGGTTGGATAAGTGTCTTCAAGGAAATCCTACTTAGTTCATAGAGGTTTTGTGAGAATTACATGAGATGCCATGTAAAATGTTGCACATTTTGTGTGGAACGTGGGGAGGACATAATAGCACATTTTATTACCATCGCTGCTCTCACTCACGCTACCGTGGGACAATGAAAAGAGTTAATTTCATCTCCAATGGAAAGACCAAACATACCCCTGCTGGTGTTGCTCAGCTGATCCTGAACTGAGCCTCGAAACCCAGCTCTAAATGATGTGATATCTTCCGTGTTTGTTTGTTTTGCAAACGGACAGGTGGTCAGCTGTATAGACAGACAAACAAACCTTGCCTGCAAGAGGATGATCTGAGTACAAACTTTAGCCAAAAAATATAGAAAATTATATTTTTGAGTGAGCTTATAGACTTTTCAAAGTAACTGAGAGAGACCTGATTTGATTGTGTACGCTTTATCACATATCTGATTTTTATTTCAGGAAAAGAAGCAGAAATAAGATGGAATTGTTAAATTTAGTAATCAACAGGAGTTTTTTCTGTACTTGTCCTGAAAGTAAAAAGATCAAATTAGACAGTCCCATTGTAGTGTAGTTAAATCACAAGTCATAATCAAATGTGACTTGCCTTACACTAAGAATTTCCCGCCTAATGTTTTACACGAGTTGTGGAAACTCTATCACAGACGATTTGTGGTGAGGGCTTTGCAGTTAGCCGCCAGGGCTGGAGCCTTGGATGGGACCCGTAACACTAGCTGTAACGCATCTGTTTGATGCTCTCCTGGCATATTAGGGAAAGGGTTCAGTGCTTATTTTCCAAAACGAATCCATTATTAAGACACAGCTGATTTCATTAAGAATGTAGCTGTATGCCTAATACATTTCAAGATAGATTCAAACTCAGTATTTACACATGATCTCTTGAAACATGTCAAAAACTAAATTACACTGTTAATGACTAAATACTGGAATGAGGATTAGCATGTTTATTTATACACATACATACTACCTACATATGTGTATAGTTAATGACGTGTGTACGCACACACACTATGCACTCTGTTGCATATTTTCATATATTATTCCATTTAATTTTAACAACAATAAATGTTATTATCTATATTTAACATATTAGGAAACTAAGAGCTTGATACATTAGATTAGTAATTTCCAAAATGTTGGCTATGTGCTATTTTATGATGTAATAATTAATACACATGAAAGAAACATTTACCAAAGATGTAAAGTGTCAAGCATGATGAAAAGTGTAATAAAAATGGATGTGTAAGAATGCATACTGTAAACATCAAAACTAGAACTTTATCTCTATGATCAAATCTATGGGCTCTGCCAATCTTCTCTCCCTCTGCTTCCAGGGTTAATTACAACCCTAAACTTTGATTCATTCTTATAGTTAGACATGTAGCCGTTTTTCAAAATTATCCTAGACATTAATTTATTGGTAGCATTTTTTTGTATAAAATTGTGTCAGTGGTTTGGCAGTCATAGATTTAACCTAAACACCGGAAGCACAATTCTAGGATTTTCTACTTTCTGCTCAGAAGTCATCAGTTTGTTCTGTGGTTTTAACTCAGTACTTACGTGTGATTTCTTGACAATCACTTACTTTGCCCTGATTCAATCAGAGAAACTGAATTTAGCATTACAGTTCAAAATAGTTTTCTTAAAACTTTCCAACATTTGAGACTAAACAATAGGATAAAATGCACTATCTCATCACTTTTTGCTAGGTTTTTATGGTGCCAATGAGAATGTAGAAAATGTAAGAAACCAAAAAACGGTTTTTGCTGTTTATTGTATCTTAGAACCAGCAGACTGCAGAAATCTCTTCAGCTTGTACATTGGTTACTTTTGCAATACACCTGTTATTTGCCGGGCACTGGCTGTACAGGCTTTATGTTCATATCATTCAATAGTTCTATCTGAATTGTTGGTAGAATTGATTAGATGACCCTTCCTTCCCCTAATCAAATATTTATTAAGCACCTACTAAGTGCTGGGAACTATATTCAAATCTGGGGCTTCAAATATGAGAGGCTACAATCAAGGGTTTTAGAAGATCATACAAATTAGGATAATATCAATGTATTTATTTTTCATTCATTTAATGAAATGTCTACAAAAACAAATAGAATCCAGATGTAAAAGAGTCCTAAAGGAGTTTCCGTGGGCACTGGGGGTGTCTGGAACTCTGGGTTAGGACCCTTTGTGACAGGCAGCTGTCGCCTTGAGCAGGTGTCAGTGGAGGGTTGCATGTCGAGCACCTCATCTCTCCTGTGTCATCCCTTGTGTCCAAGAAAATTCCCACACAGAATAATACAGGTGCCAGCACTTTAATGAAGCTTCGGGAGCAACTAAAGGAGAAGTATGAGGTTAGCCTGGTGTAGGTTCTTAGGCCGGAAAGTATGAAACAGCTAAAAAACAGAGGGATCTGTCAAAAGGACATGGGAGCCAGCTTGAGGAGTAGTCCTCATGGAGAAGGGGAGATGTGCGCAAAGATCTAAAGGAAGTGAAAGATTTAGCCAAAGAGACACCCGGTAGAAGAGAATTCCAGGCAGAATAAACACTCCTGAAATGGAGGCGTGGTTGCTGTAGGTTTCAGGAAGAGGGAGGAACCAGTGGGGCTGGAGTGAGCAAGGGGAGAAGAGTCAAAACTGCCACAGCATGCAAAGCCTTGTGACTAATTTCTAAGGACTAGGGCATTAACTCGGAGTGAGAGGCAAGCCAACGGTGGGTTTTGAATAGAGTCTTGGTCTGGCTTATATTTTGAAAAGACCCCGCAGGAAAGTGTTGTCAAGAATAGACATGGGTGAACGTGTGCGTCAAGTTATCAGTTAGAACGCTATTGCAGTCATTCCGGTGGCTGGAGACGGCAGCCCAGCCCAGAGGGTCAGACCAGGGGGGTACCCGAGCAAGTGGTTAAAATTTGAGAGTAGCGCCAACAAGATTTCCTGTCATGTTGGACATGGAGTATGTGAGAAAAGAGAGTTGAAAATGACTTTTAAGGTGGCTTGTAATAATATTCCAGGTGACAGATGCACGGATAAAGAGAGAAATGGAACTGGTTTGCTTGCACTCAAATGATATTGTGGAGTAAAATTGGTAATAATTGGTGATAAAACTGCCATTTTTATTTGAAATGTAGGTACTTATCAGTTTAGGGCATATTTTATTCTGCCTTCTACCTTTATTTCAAAAGCATCTTCATAATTAATTCCACCCTACCGGTAACCCTGTACTAGCTGTCTTATTTCTCTTGTTCTGAACCATCAGTTTCTTCTGTGCATTCTTGATGTTTTGCATAATAATTATAAAAGGTAAATATCTGGGGAGATAAATTCCAATGTTTTCAATGTATTGGTAATTAACAATGAGGGGAAGGGGGAAATGTGCCTAAATACTCGTGTGTATGTGTGGTAGTAATAGTAATAGTAGTAATATACAGCTTTTTAAAGTTAACCTTTTTCTCTTTCTCTGTCTTTCAAATTGGGGACCAGACTTGACTGGGAAAGCTAGGATCAATTGATAGGGAGTTTGTCATTTTCATACTAACCTGGACATATTACTGTAAGAGTTCACCAGGCAAAACTGCAAAGCCAACAGTTGTGGAACAATTTTCCTTTTTGTCACCTTCCCACCTTTATTCCCAAGGTTTTTTGTGCTTTACCCACCCTTTGTCCCTGCACTCCCTACTAGAGCTTGGTCACTTTGTCATGTTCTCTGGTAGACCAGAACCTGCCTTCCAGAGCCCCCACCTCTCCTTCCAAATAAAAATTACCTCACCCCTACAAGCCTCAGCTTCACCCCTACCTCAGCGGTGCAGATGAGGAAGGAATTGACCTGGCTATAGTGCTTGATCCTAAGATTAATGGATGAGCCGAAGCTTTACCAAAGAACTTGAAAGAGAATTTGCAGAACCAAAAGCCATCTCTAATAAGGTAATATGTAGGGGTAATATTTTATTGCAGACTACCTCTTTTTGAACAACACCCAAACAATGCACAGACACAAGCTCAGACACACACACACACACACTCTCTCTCTCCCCCATGCTTAAAGTAAAATTGCTTAAAATGAGCTGTGTGGCCACATGCAATTCTTTGCTCCCATACCCTTCCCCTGTCTCCCAACTCACATCGCCATACACAGCTTTAAGTGTAGGATAGGTTTATGCGTATGTTATGAAATGCCATTCTTAGCTTCCTAGAAGTAACTGTGGATTCGTGCATTGTTTTATCTGGAGGAATGCATCCTTACATGATTTGAAGGCAACATAGCCTTGACTGGGTCAGGATGAAGGGGATGTAAAGACCTAACGGGCCCTTCGGTATTTTAAACGACTTTGTTTCCCTCACTCAGAAATAGTTCACTCTCTGTATCAGAATTAAATTATTACAGAAAAACAAGAGAGGTCATGCTTTCTTCTTTTGCAGTCAAAGAATATTTCCAACTCTATCAAAATAAGATAACTGATGGAAGTGTTTTAGATTATAAACACAAGAAAGCACAGGGGAATTAGGCCCACTCCTGATTTATGTGTCGAGGAGGCCCCCAGTGCTGTGAGCGCCGTCTCTCTCAGTCTGCGGTGCAGATAAGAGCTGGGCGGCCCCATGAGGGAAGGAGAAACTGCCTGAGAGGGTAGGAGGCTTCTCAACATAATAAGTAGAATCATGAAAAGGAATCAAGAGCCTCTGACTCACAGCCTGTGTTTTCTAAAAGAAAACCACATGTAGAAGTTTAAATTCATAGCCAAATACCTCCAAGCACAATGCATCAGAGGGAACGTGAGGAAATCAGCCATCTGGGAAAAATACATAAGAACTGTTACCTCTTGCGCCAAGTGTTGAACACATCCCAGAATTGTGGTGGTGTCTTAACTTCGCTTACTGTGATGTAACACTAAAGAAAGGAGGGGCAGAACGTTGGGGGTGACATTGTCACCATCCTGAGACTAAACAAAGATGGGTGTTTTGGGGTAACTGGATAATTCCTAAAGGCAACGTAGGACCAAAAAAATGCAAGCTGAAAAACTAAATTGGGCAACTGGATAATGGAAAGCTAAAGGATTTTACACTCTATGAAATACCCAGAGAGAAAAGTATTTCTGAAGACAAAACATTTTTTGCATGCCCCCATTTTTTAAAAAGAATTGCCATAGTTTTCACTCTTTCAAAATCAGAGCCTGAGACAAGGTCTTGCGTGCGGTTCGTTCCCTTGTGATGGGCCCGGGACACCGGCGTGAGGAAGTGAAGCAGGTAGGTGCACCTCATGGATTTGTGGCTGTGGGCCACAGGGTTTCTATTTCCTAGAAATTTCTAGAAAGCACACAGACTGCCTCTTAGAATTGTTTGTTGTAAAGGCCTGGAGTCTGGAATACATAACCACCAGTTCTCCTCATTCGGTGCTTTGTTCCCTGGGACATTAACTCCTACCCCTACGTGTAGCTGTCCTTCCCCAGTGATCAAGCCGATTCCACTTCACCTCTGGGAAAGCCGTGAAGACAGAATGCAGAGAGATACCTGCTCTCAAAGTGGGCAGCTACCAGGGCAATGTGAATTTGAGATTTTGCGGAGCTCATCTACACAGTTGTGATTGAAATTAAGGGTGAGCCTGGGGTATGTGCTGTGGAGAACAATACACGAATGTCGGAGGCTGCCCCTTGCCCCACTCAGATTCACTAGAACACCAGACAAGTTCACTCGGTCACTGAGTCTTAGTGGGACAAGCCCCACTCCCCAGGACTGCAAGTGGTCCTGGGCCATCATCGGTATTTGTCATCTCCCTTCTCCACGCTTGCTCTAGATTTCTGTTACCCTTGGTGAGGAATTGAGCTGATTTCATTCCCTTACCTGGACAGATAACAGAAACCTTCATTCCTGAGGGGTTTTGACTTTTAGTTGTCTTGCCATTATTTGGCCACGGTTTTTGAAATTATCCACTTTCTAGTTGCCCATGGCATAGAAACACCACAAGTCCCCATATGTATCAGCAATGCTAACTCCTCATGATAATCAGGATCAATTATGTCAACCAGAATAGTAACTCTTATTTATCAGCTGGTCCATGAGCATGAGGAGTCCAAAGTGACCAGAAGGAAGTTAGAGTTTTAGGTTCAGTGGGACACTTTCGTGGGTGCTGGTACCAATGTTCTTGGAATCAAAACTTTGATTTGTCAGATCTTAGCATTGTAAATTCCAGAAGCACGAAATCTGCAAGCTGGTTGCTAGGTATGGTGGCTAGAAAGCTGAGTGCTACTTCTCCCTGGCATTTCCCAGACCCATGTATATATTCTAGCCCCATGTAATGACCATTATTTGAATACATGTACCACATCCTGGAGGATGGCACCCCTCCCTGCCTTTGAGTGTCAGCCCTGAACTGGTGCATTCTAACTAGAATTTACTGATAGTGTTTTCCTAAGTCAGCCATCATTGTCACAGTGGGGAATCACATGGTTTAGGTCAGAAATCCACTCCACTCTACTATCTTCCTAAAACCCTAACCTCCCTTCGCCTAAATCTCTTTTCTCTGCTAATTCCCAAAAATTCATGTAAAAAACTTTAACCCTGACTCACTTGACATTCTTCTCAATTCTTTTGTCCATCTTCTCCTTCCGTCTTTAAGCTTCAAGTGGCTTTTCTTAGATGTGTTTACTGCTCTTTCTAATGAAAATGAATCTGGGTTTTAGTTTTAGCTCCTTCCAAGACTCCCAGTATTCCCTATTCCAACCAACATAACAGAGATCCTGAAACACACTAGCTCCATCCTTAGATGAAGGAGGAAAGAAGAAACATGGAGAATACTTACTCTTCTCATGCCTATTCACATTGAACAAAGGTTCAAGTATACAATGAATTCTTACATAGTTTCCCTTCCCGTCGAAGGAAACCTCTCACGAGAGTGCCTGAGGAAGGGCCGGGGAGCAGCTGTGCTGGGTCTGGTCCTTTTCTGAGTGTTCCACGCTGCTCTGTCTGCCTACACGGTGTTTGCAGGAATATCCACTTCTGGCTTTTTCTATTTCCTAGTCTATATTATTAATCCCTGATCATTCTTATTCTATAGTTAAACATTTATTAATAATCAAACTTCAATATTGAGTTGTCTTTATTATTTCACATTTTTAGAATGTTTTGCTTTCCTTCAATATGACTTGCAAAATATTATACAATACTTTTATCTTGGAAAAGAGTTGTGTGATTTTGCTACTCTGTTTCTCTAACTTAAACTCTCTCTCTGTTTGCGGGGGAGGGGCAGGAGGAGGGCTTTGCCCTGATGGGAATTGTGAGCAACCTGTGACAATATAACGCAGGTCAATTCCTCCACATCCTACTTGGGGTACAAGCAGGAAACGTGTCCTCACTTCACAGTGTTACACTCTCCCTGGGTCACATTAAACACCCCCTCAAAGCATTAGTGAGAGTTGTTGCTATTTTACCTTTTCATTCCCAAAACAACGTGGGCTACACTATTCCTAAGGCCATCTATTTTTATTCCTCTGAAATTATATTGTTTTCCTGAGAGTGGGTAAAAATGTATACCAGGCCTTTGACAGTATTTCTGGCCTTGCTGGAATATACAGGGGACCACGTACTGATAAAGAGTGACTTCTTCTGGGATACCACATTTCTTCTCCCAGACAAAGGCTTGGGCAAGGCCACAATATGAAGAATTTTTTGTCTTTTGCTGTAACAAACAAAATAAATGATACTGTGGGAAAGAGCAAAGGGAAAGGAGAGCAGTAGAGAGAAAAGCGAAGGGTATGTGAGCCTCAGCTCTCACTGAGCATGTCTCTTCCTCCTGTGGCGGCTGGAACAGCGGAGGGTGGGGAACGGAAGTGTAAACAAGACTGAGAGAATGGGCAGAGACTGACTCGCATCTCAGAGAGACATTTGGCCATTTGAGTGGCTATTTTGAGTTGTTTTTCTGTTGTGTTAGAACACTGACAGATGTTTCACTTTACGTGAGCCAAAGAGCCTTATCCTAATTCTCTCTGAACATCTTTGATTTTGAAAATTCCCATCACCAGTAGCCAGATCCAGAGTGTTGAATATTGGAGTAACTTTACAAGTTGTAGGGGTGCCCACAGGGAGAACTTCCATGTGACTGCGCATAATCTATCATCAAATTCAAAAGAGGGGCCACTCCTGGAGATGCAAGTTGGGAGAGTCCACGGCAGCCTCAGCTGCAGTGGTAATATTTTAGTTCCTAAAGGGAATGGTAGATATACTATTTATTAGATTATTTTTATACTGCTTTGAATTTCTGGAATATTTTCCTATAACAATTTTAAGCTAATCAGTTGAATAAGAATGAAGAATATACACTTTATGATTATTTATCTGTCAATACTGAGGATGTCTTATTAGCTTTGTAACAGGCAACCTCCCTGCTACTGAATCGCAGAGGCACCTCCCACCTGCAGAAGGGGGTGGGGGGCGAATGACGTGCAACCTCCGTGTTTGTACTCTGTGACCTTCATCCCAAGCTCATGTGCCTTTTTCTTTGTCTCCCAAATAAGGAAAGCTAGACCTGACTTCCGCTCCTGGCTCCTGTAATCTTCTGCCACA